>JARKHS020031790.1:0-69677 GCA_030143305.2 Amblyomma americanum | reverse complement strand
GGGAACCGATACTAAGCATTCAGACGAAGTTGTTTGTACGTACACGTGGATAAGACCACCTTACGATAGGGCATGCTTTAGACAACCACAGCAGCCGAAGGAACGATAGATAAGTTGTGTGTCGTAAGCCACATGAACGCCCGGCAAACATGTCCTTCACAACTGAGCGCTATTTCTGCCCCCGCTGTCCTATAAAAGAACACCCCTCATGGCCAGAAATAATCGGCGAATGCGCTGTGGATCAGAAGGTCATCTTGTGCATTTCTAGCAGAGGAAACTTGCTTTATAACGACATAGGTGGCCCTTTAACAAAATGTACATCAGTAGGACTGGTCCATTTTCTATACGGAATATTGCTGACATCAGAATGCATTCTTTTCTCTCCCCAACACCTTTCTCACAGCCCTGACGTACGCTTCAGGCCTAGCGGCTATACACAATGTGACGCATCTGGTAAATACGGGCGACCACGTGGTCACCTGCGACGCCATGTACGGAGGTAATAAGCTTAACCAAGTAATATTTTTCATTCCTGAGCTTTTGGGACGGCTTGTGCCAAGGACAAACATGATGGCTTTATTGGCATGCGGTAAGTACCAATCCATCTTTCAGGCACTGACACGTTGTTTAGGAAGTGGCTCATGCCTCGGGGATATGACGTCACGTTTGTCGACGCTACGGACCTCAAGAAAGTTGAGACAGCACTGAAGTCTAGCACGAAAGTAAGCATCATGTTACATGCATCAGACAATTGTTTAATTGGAGCTAATAAATGTCGGTTTTGTTCGGCACGGTTGTAGAGGCCGCAAAACTGGCTACCGCCAACATGCCGATTTTACTGTGAAGGTTGGGACGATGCATTACAAAACAGCGTATACAATTTTACAACTAAATTATCGTGAGGTGCAAGTTAAGCGCAGGACTTTTGTAGAATTAATTTGCTCACAGCTATTACAACATCATTTATTTTCACCAGAATGGCCCCATCTCCGTACTCAGCACCCATTTAAAGCACAGATTTGCCTTCGGCTTAGAACTGATGCTTCTTTTCAACCGTTCCGGAAAGCAGCAACGTTGAAAGCAAAGTATAAATTGGTATATATTTTCCCATAAAAATGTCGTAATCTGCTTATTGTTGCAAGGAGAGCTTTGATGCACGCACGCAAGGCTTTACCAAATAAAATGACGAAGCTGTATGGCTTCGAAGTACGGGAAATTTTTATTTGAATAATTCCTGTCAATGCAATGGATATTACAGCGTTTATTGATAATTATGAAGGTAATCCATGTTACAGCATTTAAAGTTATCACAACTGACCAACTTAAAAATAATGCACGAGCAATCATTTCTCTATGCGATCCTATTTTAAAAACGATAAAGAAACGAAACGCACGACGGTGAGTGAAGCGGTAGGTCTCAGTTTTGCCTGCACTGATCAGAAGCAACTATCTTTGGTCGCCTCATGTTGGAAATGGCGTTCAGTAACCTCTTCTTTGTCTAATTCGGATGATTTGCTTTCCATCATGCTACTGCTATTCATGGGAAGGAAAAACTGAGCACCTACTTGGCCACCGTCGATGCTTCTTCCTCAAAAAGTCACTTTCAAATCATCAATAAACTGGTTGGCTCCTGTTTACTGAAGAAAGTTAACAGCCTGGATTACGGCGGCATCGGAGGGAAGCGAAGACAACTGTTGTATTCGAAGACACAAAATTTGAGTGCCCCCGCCATTTAAGGAATTAAGGCTAAATTGTCTGCTAACAAGCGATGAACGACCATGACCACGACGAGCTCATCGTTTATTTTGCTCTCTGCTTTTTCACCCTCTTCATTACTCTTTTTTACTTTAAATATGTAGAGCAACCCACCGAACATTACAGACGGCTGATCTCCCTTTCTCTCTTTTCTTGTCTCTTTCTCTTGCTTCTTTCCGTCTCCTTGCCAAGCTCGTATGGTTGGAAACTCCGAGCAACCCGGCTTTGAAAGTGGTCGACATCAAAGCGGTCTGCGAGGTGGTGCGGAGGAAATGCAACGCAATTGTTGTTGTGGACAACACTTTTATGTCTCCCTATTTTCAGGTGGGTGTGCTTCTCCGACGTAGCTCTAATATAGACGTCGCGTAGGCTTCTGCGTCTTCCTACTTCGCAAAAAAGTAAAAATGAATGTATCTTTGATTTCGTTTCCTTTGCTCGCAGAAACCTCTCCTGCTTGGAGCTGATGTTTCTGTTTACTCTCTCACAAAGTATATGAACGGTAAGAACGGTTTTCATAAGCTGAGAATCGGGTGCACTGAAGAGCTCAGCGATATTTTTGTTTTCGCCTATGATAACTCCAGCTGCGCGCCCTGACACTGGAGTTTTTTTTTTTTTCATACATGTATACACTGAAGTATAGATGGCGTATTCACTGTAAGAGAGGATCAGCGCAAAAAGCTAAAGACAAGAGAAGAAAAGAGAGAGACAACGTCTGCCTCTCTCTTTCTTTACCTCTTCGTTTGTTTTTTGTGCTGTTCCTCTCATCCAGTATGCGTAACCATCTCGCCCACTACGCTACGTTGAAGAAGATTCGTGTTCCGAGCCCGTGTTACTGAGCGAAGCGTGCGCGCAACCATGTGTGTCGACGAACGGTCCGGGCCCGTCAGCTCCCGAAGAAGAGGAAGCCCGGCGCGAAAGCCGGCGCGCCGCTACTCGAGAACGGATGCGACGACTACAGTCCCGTCCCGAATATCGCGCAAGTGAAACGGCGTCGAAACATCATCGAGTTGCAGAAGATCCCGAGTTACGAGCTCGCGTTAACGAGCAATGTCGTGTGTGTGTGTGGGTGGGGGGGGGGGGGGTACTCTAAACGACAAAAGATAGAAATGACGAGTATAATCACGGTTAACTTAGTCGAACCAAACTCAAAGAGCATCGCAGCGTCATCAGCCTTACACGAGAGTGTAATCTGCCCTACATTTTTCTTGTACTCATGATGGCTGTTTGCGACTTTTTAACGTCTGTGATACTGCAACGAATCGACCAAAATTGATCGCGCGACGCCTAGGGTCGCTGGTGGGCGTGTCTTTACACCTACTAACAACTGCATTCACTGCTTTCTGTATCCAATTTATTATTGATAGAGAGTACAGCGATTTTTCTTTTGAAATTTCAGGACACGCGGACGTGGTCATGGGTGCTATATGCACAAACGACAATGAAATTTACGAAAGATTGCATTTCCTTCAAGAAGGTGAGATTTTTATCACTGGCAAAGTATAGCCACTCATAATGTTACTGATGTTGCATCGCTGCATACAATTTATAGAGAAACGGCATCATTATATGAACTGAATTTTGGTTCAAATCCGGCGCCAGTTCTCGATCGTTGTAGCGCTAATAAAGGATGATGAAAAATTCTAATACAAGAGTTCAGGTTTTGTTTTTGCACGCCGCAAAAGTAGCTTCATTTCCGAAGCTTTGAATCTGGTATTTTATGCGGAAATCAGCCTTCTGTTCAAACGCAAGCAGAAAATAATGAAATATGTTAGCATTAAGGAATCAAGATTGTTTTTCAACGGGTTGTCCTAAAAAGTATGCACGCGCTGGATCAGCTAAAAATCGGATGCATTTTGAAAGACAGTTCATGAGCGCAGGCTCTTTCCTGGGTAAGTAATATGAACAGGTGAAAAATGAGCGGCATGAGGGAAAAGAAGCGAAACGCAGTCACCAAAAAATCTCTGCGCGATTGAAATGCAGCTGTTGGAGCCGTTCCGTCGCCCTTCGACTGTTTCCTTGTGATGCGCGGCCTCAAGACCCTGCATGTTCGCATGGACCGCCACATGGAGAACGGCCTCAAAGTGGCGAAATTCCTTGAGGCCCACCCTCTGGTCGAGAGAGTATTCCATCCAGGTAAGAGGGCTGCATGAATGCCAGGTCCCCTCTTTGCAGGCGCTTGCTCATTCCAGAAATGTTCTGGATGTAGGCAGTCGCTTATTACTGAGAATCACGTAGCCATTGTCGATAAGTATTGGCTGCTCGGCCCAACTAGTCAGCACAGCGCCGGCTACGGCTCAAAATTAAGAAACTGGGTTTTGAAAAGCCAACAGGCGGATATCTTACAACAATGTTTTCCGTGTAACCTTAGACCACACAATTGCACACGGTATCTTACTTGCAAAATGAAGAATTGGCTGGTCTAAAAACGAATTTAAAGCTAGAAGCGAAAAAAAAAGAACGTAACACTTACGAAAGCTCAATTTTTTTTCGACTCACTAGAGTGGAGCGAGCAACGACAAAAAACTAAAACCATCACGTACCGTCGCAGCACATTGGAGGAGCCAAAGTGTTGTTGAGTAAGCAAGGAAAGCTCATGTGCGCAAAAGCTGTCGGTGTGACGCTATGTTACATTATCATTACAACGCGCAGGTCTGCCGAGCCACCCGCAGCATGAGGTGGCCAAGCGTCAATGCTCCGGCTTCAGCGGCATGGTGGCGTTCCGGATAAATGGTGGTCTCAAGGAGTCCTCCCTTTTCCTCCAGAGCCTCAAAATTGTCGCCCTGGCCGAGAGCCTCGGTTCCACGGAGAGCATCGCTCAAGTGCCGTGAGTGTTTGCCAGCAGTGTTCTGCTCAACGCGCGATTCTCAGGTTCAGTCGAACCGAAAGGCATGGAAGCTCCCCTCGTAGTTTGATATGCAATGGCACGAGATCCTTCATTTTATTTTATCGCTTCAATGTCTCTATTTCACGCATGTAAAATTGGCATGGTGCGTTTTCGTTTCTTCCAGCAACGAGTGAACATTTACAGCGCTAACACTTCGATCACTGTTAGCTTCTACTCCTAAAAACACCAGGCACTACTTGACGTCTATCGGCACCCTTGTTGACATAGATATTGATCCCCTCACTTCAGAAGCGTCGGACACGTATGCAGCCTACGCCAGCCGTAATTAAAGACGGAACCAAATTTTGACGTCAGAAGACTTTGCTGGGCACAGGAAAAGGTTGTGAGCTTCAAGCTGTTTGGAGAGTTAACGAGGTTCGCCACTGTGAAATTCCTTTTGCTACGTTTTTGAAGAGAGCGCAGAAAACCTGAAGGGTTCACAGCAAGAGCACGTGATGTGAGTATTGAACGCTTCTCAGCTCACCAGTACTGACCACCGCTGTAGGCAGCACATATTAACGAACGTCTAGAATTGGTAAATGCAACATTTCTGAATTCAGTATAAAAGTTCAACTACCAGCCTACACTGGGCACCAATAAGATCATTGTTCTCTTTGAAGACAGCAGTAACGAAGTCTTTAGAACGAACTGTTCCATTACACTACATATGGGCTTTTAAACGAGTCTGCGTTGCCAGTCATCGGACGCAAAATTCAACAAACGCGTAAATTTTCTGGATAACTCCAGGTATTTTTTAATCCCAATGTGTATGGAAGCAGCCAAAATCCGTGCTAAACAATTGGGCCACTGTATGAAAACACGTTTTTCTTTTTAGTGCACTTATGGCTTCCTCAAATGTGCCAGAGGAGCAGCGAAAGCTACTGGGTATCACGGACAATTTGATAAGGCTCTCCGTTGGCATCGAAAACTGCGACGACCTCATAAACGACCTTGATCAAGCCCTCAAGAAAGCAGTAAGTCATATTTATTCACTGCGAAGTCCTTGTTCTTCAAATGAAATCCGAGTCTACACTATGAGTGCATCCTCTAAGATGTATGTTTTTCTTTTTCAGGTGCGTGCCTAATTCAACAAAATACAATGAATTCCCGCTGGCGTTGCTTTTCTATTCAAACTGTTTTTTGCTTCATATTTGCAAATAAAAAACAGTGTATCTGAGCAATTCTTGGCACACCTGAAGAATGCAATATTTTGCCTACTGTGGAAAGAAAAATGAATACAAGACGCATGTGCTAAAAATAGTAGCAAAGCACACCCCAGTGATATTGCTAGTTTTCAAGTACCGTCTTTGCCAAAGTAACCAGACTTAGTGTTTTCCTTCTCAGTTGTTTTGTGTACACCTTACGCCTCCACTCAAGCTATAAATTTCTATAAGCTCAGGAAACCTCGGTCCTCATGTTTGACGAGCGTTTAGTAGGGAAGCCTTAAGGGTTCCATAACACTAAAGAAAGACAAACAATGCAGCTTGGTCACTTATATCAAGAACGAAATATGTTTTCATTTCTCAAAAGCAGAGTGCTTTTAATTTTCGATGCCATCAGTATCAGAAGCATTCTAGAAGGGAGTCGTTTAAATAATAAAATGGAACACAAAAGCAGAAAAATATGCTGTTCAAATGCAAGAATAAGAGATGGGTAAGGAAAAGAAAGCATATGTATAAAAAACCGTTCAGGCCTCATTACAGAATGGCACCAAAATAATTGCCTAAAAAGTGTTATAGATGTTATAGATGATATATCTGTGGAGGCATGGTTGCTATTTGAAGGAACTTAGTAAACAAGAGCAAATAATTACTGCTGAAGTTCTTCAATTCCTATTGGGCACAAAAAAAAAATCGGTCGGAAAGGAAGCATTGCGCCCTTAAAACAGACACTAAGCCAACACGAAGTGCACCAATAGAACCACCCCAAACTCAAAAAAGTGCTTTGAATATTTACTTTAATAAGACATCAAATTGAGAAGAGTTAGCTGGCATTTGATTAGCCCATACGTGAGGCTGCTACAAACAAAAATGAGTTGACAACGTCAACAAAGGGAAACAAGCGCAAAGAGTCATGTTTGTATAGCGACGCACAATCAGTTTCGCTATAAGTGTACGTCACTGCTCAAGCTGTAGAAAACTCTGTGAGGTCTGTAAGTGTAAAGACAACTGTAAAGTGTCTTTTTCAACCTAGTGAGCGCCGCGACCAGCGTCGACGTGATTTCATTTTTTCCACGCGTCACTAAATGCATCTCTCAAATAGTAATGAAACCTGTGTACCGGAGCCGTTGACAGAATCATTACTTCGTTGTTTCAATTCTCTCCTAGTCACCGTTAGCCTGCCGAAGCAGCCGCAGTCATTATGAACGACAAGCTAGCTATTGTCCATATCTCATTGCTGGTACGCCTCAGGGTACCCAAACCTCCTCACGTCACAGCCTCTTTCTGGGTTTTGAAGCCGAAAGTACGGGTACCCCATATGTGAAACGGCGCACACTAGCGCAGAATAACTTTCATCGCAGCGTTCTTTAGTTGTTTACGTGCATGATTATAGCGACGGCGCACGTGGCGTTTATGGCGGAGCAATGCTCTACTTATGATCTCCTTATCCGCGGCGCAGACGATGCTGCGCAATGTTTAAAAGGCGCACGCTCCATTTCACTTTTCGGGCACCTGTACTTCGAAAAGACATGGAAATAGGTTGATTTCCGTACACAAATGAACCAGACATGGTGAACCATGCTCGCTAATGTACCATGCGCACATCGAGACTTCACCACATTCTGCGCACCCGGCTCCAGTTTAAGATACGTGCCCAGCCATCGTCTGCAACGGTTCGCAGCGATCGAAGTAGCTGGAAGTAACCACTGTGAACTAAGTTTTTGCCACCGCTTTCAGTAGGAAGGTTACACGGCGGCCTTATATGCTTAGTATTTAGGCGAATGCCTTTAATGGCTCATGCTCGCGTCCGTCCGTCCGTTACGCTCTTCAAATCGATAAGAAAAAAACCCCTGTGCACGATGGGATTCGAACCACCATCCCTCCGTTCCGCAGCCGAGCGTGCTAACGACTACGCTACTTTCTACCAATGCGTATGTAGTTCTCCTTGTCTGGACGCTGGATAGTGTTTGCAGAAAGGCGTAGAATCAGACGGATGCCTTCCAAATGCCCTCCAGTGTCTCCAGCATTTAAGATTCACAAAGAATTGTGTGCTTAATTAACATCTTAACCACACATCAGTGACACAAGCATCAACACCGCGCTAGAGGCTTTCGCCTCACCACGCTTTTGGTCAACAAAGTGCCCCCTGAATTTTTTTTATTTTAGGCTCGTGAATCATTGTTTCTGTTGTTTGCTGCTAAAAAGGGCGAATATCCTTTAAGAAGACTTGCACAGGTGCTTGCAGACCAAACCCAAACTATTGTGTAGAACTTGGCTAAGGTTCAGGTTAATGTTATTTTGCGCCTCGAAGCGATCCATACAACGAATCAGAGAAAACATCGAAAGTATATCTCATGAAGTCTGATGACAAGAAGTCATCCACCGATATTGAACAACTTAAAGATTTAGATGCACATGAACTCAACAATCCACGAACTTAGGACTGAAGAGTTGAGCGCGAGCAGCGAACTTTCTGAGGTAAAGAGCAACACTAAAAAATACCCGAGACATGAACGAGTCAGAATTGCAAGTAAAACGCATGAGGCAGCCAATGGCAGCGCTAAAGGAATATAGCCGCGGCGGAACAACCTGTAAATCAAAAGCGTGCCTGCACTTCGGAAGAGTCTTTACCCAACATGACGCTGAACAAGGTCACATGCCTGAAAAGAGAGCTTCATGTGGAAGACATTGATATGATTCACCGGGTCCTCAAGGGACAGCTGTGAAGACCCTTTCGAAGTTCTTAAAGGAATCAGGGCCGAGTTCAACGTTATAAACTTTCAGTGTGTGACCTGTGTGCCCACGTGAAAAACTGATCTCTCATTCTTCTGTCCCTTTACTCTCCCTCCGTTCTCCTTCCCACGTGTAGGGTAGCATAGTGGGCGTCGTCTACTTACCTCCCTTCCTTTCTGTTTCTTCTTTCTTCTCTTCTTTGTTTTCCGAACAGTACGTGACCTAATATTGTATAGTGCTAAACGAAACAGGTTCAATGCATGCTCACATGGGCTTGGAAAGGATAAACCTGTTTATATTATTGAACACATCCATCCGGCGAACAAGTTCTTGCTTGGCAAAACAATACAAACTAAGCGGGATAAGAACTGAAAGTGTGCCTGCGTTTCACAAGCTAAGATCCCGATGGGGAATACTGAAAATACCACAATACTGCATAAAATAATTGATGGGGACCTTGACAACGTTGTCAGTTTTGCTAGCTTATCCTTTTCCACTGCTTTCCCAGTTTAATCGCATACTTTGTTTTGAAGTTAATGCCAAATTTTGTGCAAAGCCGTGCATATCTATATCCCACCATCTCACTGCAACAACAGAAGCCTGCGTAGAAATGCGCTATCTCAGGGCAGCATCAGTTTTCCTACGATATCATTTGCCGTCTTCAACACCTGGCTGAGAGAAAGCGGACACATTTCGGGTTTCTGGTTACACTTTTCTATCTAAACCAAGACGTAATCAGTCGCGTGGTGGAGGCATTGCTTTATATATTCGAGCAGGACTTAACCTTCGGTGAAATTCCCCGAATGCGAATAAGTTATAATATTGAATCACTTCTATCGTACAGTATACAGGCATGGTAGTAGGCATATTATACCGACCACCCAGTTCAACTTTAAAAATTCTTTCCTATACTGTGGAGACAGTTCCTCCTGCTTTGAAAGGCAGAAATGCTAATTCTGTAATAATTACCGGCACTTTAACGCAGATGCGTACGGAGACCCATTTATTCATTACACTCTTATATAACAATCAGACAAATACAGAAGCACGATCTTAAAACCGATGACGACCACAACGGCCCCAGCAACCATCATAATATCCTTGCAGGTGTTAATATCTTATTATTTCTGTCTATGTCTGTATTTTTAATTTTATCGCTAGCATTGCCAGCCTGTATGTTACAGGTATTGTAATTGGCCCAATGACCGATTTTGTCCGCTGTTTTTGTTTGTGTCGTGCGTAGTGACATCGGCCGATATGTTATAAAGGAACATGCCGTTTTTATTGTACTCACGATAATGAGCAAGCGTACACTGCTTTTCTTGTGTAGGTTTGCAGAACGAATAAATTTAATTATTTCCGTGATTAGGAGTCCACAAGGGCCTGCGAGCGGAGTTCAAGACACGAAAATAATCGTGATAGTACCCCGCAGGCTGCATGGCATTGAGCGTGATAGAACACGGCTGCACGACGAGGCACGGCTTCTAGTGAAAAAGAAAGATAACAACCATATTACGTCACACGGCGCGCACTTCGCAAACTTGCTATATTTGCGCCTGTTCCATTGTAGCTTTAAAGTATCTAATACGATAACTTGAACAGGAGAAGTCTGGGTATGACCATCTAACATAAAAGTATTTTAAGCAGGTAGTGCTAACTAGCTCGATTATAGCTAATGTTAGTGAACTATTTTAATAGTATCGGTAGTCTTTTGACAGTATGAATAGCTAAAAAAACTGTCGATACTATCCATAGCCAATTTCTCGATTGTCTTGCATCGTTACAAAAAGAGCATCCTCGATTTTCACTCTTATTTATTCACTTATAGAACCTCTGGGCCCGAAGGCATTACAAAGAGGAGCAGGAAGACATACATTTAGTAGCATACGATATAGCAGGGAGAACAATAACTGGTTTAAGGCAGCAAAAAAGGAGGAAAGAAAAAAAAGGGTAACGATTAACAGGGCAAAAAAAAATCACTTTGAGACGAAAAAAAAATGACAGCGAGAACAAATGAATGGGATCTCAACAAAATTTATAGCGATATTACATAGGGTAGTCTCAAAAGTATTAAAGTCAGTAATGTCGGCTACAAAACTGGGTAGGTGGTTCTAACTCTCAGAAGTCCTAGGGACAAATGAATGAAAACATATTTTAGTATAGCATGAAGCAACGCCTACTTTATGGCGATGGTGAATGTGGCCTACACACATATGTATAGGGAGTTAGAAGCCGGCTCTTTAGGACAGAAGTGTTATTGTAGTTCTTATCAAATAAGTACAAGCGAGAAATTAATCTGCAGCATGAAGGCACTGGCAATGACAAGGTACTTTTCATAGCAGTGGCACTAGAGGTACGTTAATAATTGCAAAATATAAAACCCGGCGCTCTGTTCTGAACAGGTTCAAGGAAAGATGATATAGATTCAAGGCCAGGGTTACAGACAGATGCTGCATATTCCATTTTAAGTGGAATGAGTGTTTTATAAATAAGTAATTTCATGGAACCAGAAGAAATGCAGAAATTTCGGCAAACCCAGCATATGGTTTTCATTGTTAGCAATGAATTGAACATGCAGCTCGCAAGAGATATTAGAAGTTATATGCACATCGAAGTATTTGTAAGAAGACGGGGTTTTGTGGCATAAATTCAAGAAACACGCATATGTTTACACATTTTAACGTTGAGTTCCACATGCGAAAATAACACGAATCTGAAAATTAGTTAAAGCGTCAGATTGACTATTAATCTCACAGTAAATTCATCAGAAAAAAGACACACAGAAGTAGCAATAAAATTAAATAAGTCATTTGCGCAAATGAGAAAAAAAGTGCCCTAGAAAGGAACTTTGTGGAACGCCAGAACCAACTTGAGAGGTACGAGAGTTAATTCTATTTGTAGTCACAAATTGAGAACGATTAGTAAGGAAATATTCCAGTCATGCAATAACCTTAGAGTCTAGATTATGATTACTCAAAATGAAACGAAGTAATTGGTCAGAACCTTATTCGAAGGCTTAAGAGAAATCCAAGAAAATGCAGTCTGCAATAGAACACCGGTCTAAATGAAATGAACCTCTAGCGTAAAACACAGAAGCTATGTCTCGGAAGAAAATATTTTACGAAATTCGTGTTGTCAATCACTGAAAAAGAAAACTGACTGAAGAAAATTGGCAAGATGTGAGTAGATGACATGTTCCATGATCTTACACGGGAGGCTAACAAGTGAAATGGGGCGATAGTTTTTAGGTGAACGTTTGTCCCCAGACTTCCCAGTTTCCGGTCATTGAGGACCCAACCGGATTCGGGAGATTGTTCGAATAAATTAGAAACGGTAATGCCTCTTTAGACTTTCCTATTTTTTAATTCTATTGAATTGATGTTTTAAAAGCCATAAGATGAAGTTATTCTTAGCTGATCAATCACTTTTTCGATGCCAAAAGAATCTATAATAACAGGGACCTTTATAAAGAAGTTGCCGGCTGGGTAATGAGGATCAGAAATATTTATATTTTTAGTAAAACCAGCCGTGAAAACATGGTTTAAAACATCAGCGCACATTGCATTAGGAATTAATTGGTCACCGGAAGTTTTTAGAACAATGGTTGATGGATCCATTTTCGTCACAACATACAAGAATTGTTTAGGGCTATTTATTATCTTTGAAGGAAGAGTAAGACTAAAAATGACTTCTTAGTTTGTTTTAGGGTTGATTTGAAGCCAGAAGCAGAGGAGTTGTATGCAATCCACCGGGCAGAAGATTGGAAATTTTAGTGCAGCGAAACATTTAATTAATAAACTTTTAATTAATAATTAATCAGAGGTGAGCGTCGGTTAGTTATTTTTCTCAGCGGTACTTAAGAAGTAGTCAAGGACGCAATTTTAAACTTAGAAAGATTCCAGTTAGTGTTAATTGATCGGTCGTGCAATGAGGGCAAATATTCGTCAATAGAAGCAGCAAGATGATGATTTAAGGACTCGATGTTTGCACTTTATTAGTCACAGATAAATATGGAAGTATTACTCAGTGGAGTGTCAGGACTTTCAGTGAAAATAAAGCACAGAATAGTCAGTCAAGTCTGGAAGGTGATGTCAAGTCTGGAAGGTGAAGTCAAGTTGCAGGAAGGTGATGTAATACAGGTAGACTCAGTGACAACTTGTGGCATTAATATCAGCACACATACGCAAAAAGCCATCACACTAAGTAGAAATCTGTTAGCAACATGAACAAGCGAAGAAAAAAAGTGTCAGCAGCGGCTATCAATATGCCACCTCCGAATCCTTCACGCCTGTCACGCCGGTAAGTGAGAAAGTGGTTGCAAGCCGCCGCGGTGGCTGAGTGGTTATGGCGCTCGGCTGCTGGCATGAAAGACGCGGGTTCGATCCCGGCCTCGACGGTAGAATTTCGATGGAGACGAAATTTTAGAGGCCCATGTGCTGTGCGATGTCAGTGCACCGAAAGAACCCCAGGTGGTCTGAATTTCCGGAGCCCTTCACTACGGCGTTTCTCATAGCCTGAGTCGCTTTGGGACGTTAAACCTCCATAAAACCAAAACCAAACCAAAAAACGCTTGTTACAAAGAAAAAATTCAAAGCTGTGAACTTTCACGGAAAGCCACGTTTTGATAAGGCAATGTCCGCGTCACATGAATCAATAGTCGCACAAAGTTCACCACGTTTAGGCAAAACACTTCAAGTCTTAGTATACCAAAACGACAATGAATTCCGGTGTGCAGATCGGTGCCCACCATCTCTCAAGCATCCCTAAACTGTGGAAGTTTCGGACGAAAGGCTGATAACACTACGATTTTCAGAAACGCTGCCACTAAGAACGTCTGGTCTATGCCACTTATGGAAGCAACTGCCGCGAGCCCTTGTGCAAGCGCTCTAGCTGGGGTCAAGGCGGCGCTTCATTTTTATTTAAACATCCTTCCGCTCCCGATAGTGTTGGTTATGGGTTCACCTCCAGAAAGTACAGCCACTGAACCGGGCGTCTTATCTACTGCCGGTGGAAACTCGCAGAGCTCAGGATCGAACTACTCCGTCGCAGCCTCGCGGGCACTCTTCCGAAAATTGGAGGGCATGTGGTGATCGTGGACGAGGACGACATCCCCCACCAGAAGCCGAGTCGGAGCACAGGAGGCAGCTTGATTGGGGAGCGCGAAAATGCCAAATAGTTACGCCGCCATTGAGTAGATAGACGGCTGGTGACGGCCTGTCGATGGAGGGCGCAGCTTTGAGGACCTGCTCTTGTGGATGATGGTTCAACTGCACAAAACGGCTGCGGGAGGTATGTAGCACGCATGCGAAGCAAGAAATGAGCCGGAGTAAGTGGAGCCGGCTCGTCTGGGTCGCCGGCCAGGGACATCAATGGCCGGCTGTTGATGTTGACTTCTACCTCGCACAACTAAATGCACAGTTCCTCGAAATTTAGAGAACTGCTTCCAAGAGTACACTTCAGTGTGCACTACGTGAGCCGAATCATCCGCTCCCGCCAACCGCCCCACCAGGGTGCTCGCTCAACATTAACTTCCATGCGATGTGACACTCACTGCAGAAGTCTCGCACAAGAGCGCCGGGAAAAGTGCGGAATGCGCGGGTGCAGAGATGAAAGTGAGGGCGTTGTCAGAGGAGATGGTGGAGTGGGTTGCACGTCACGCAATGAAGCGCCGAAAGGTCATGAGGAACTCGAAGGCAGTCACATTTGACGTCAACTCCATAAGGATGGCTCGTGTGATGCCGCATGAAAACACTGTGATTTAAGCTTTCGAAAATCCTGGTTTTGATGAACGATGATATAGAGGGTCACAGACTTTAACGCTTTTTCAAATGGATGCTCTTCGGCTACACGGTCACGAGGGAGAGGGGCGACAGGGGCTGTTTCTGGAGTAAGTCGCGGCCGGCGACAAAAAAGGCAGGAACCCAGAGTGCTCTTCAGTGACTGCCGTCCCCTGAGAACCCAGAACCGCTCGCGAATCTCCGTCAGAGTCGCTTCTATGCCCGAGTGCAGTATTCGATTATGAGGTGCCTGAGTGAGAAGCCTTACTACGTCGTGGTGAGAGGGAAGGTTGATAGGATGCTTGATCTCAGTGGTTCCTGGTAGTTCGTGTAGACGGCCACCTACACGATGAATTGCAGCTTCATCAAGAAAAGGGCGCACCTGAACAATCTGAGACGATTGCGTCACATGCTCTACGGCCACCAGGGCCTCTACGTTTCTGGTCGGAGAAACACTGGCGAGGAACCCGCTGGTTGCATTAGCCGCAGACGTCAGGGTAGAGGCGTGGCCACTGGAGTGCATCTTTTGGCATCGTATCCTTGGCTGCTCTATTCTTGTCCAGTAAGCGGAGAGGCTACCCGCGACGTGAAAGCAAGGTAGCAGAACCCTGTTAAATGGTTCCTCGAACAGCGGCTGCACGCAAAGTTCTTTGCAGAGCAGCATACTTTGGCAATATGATTCTGCTAGCCGCACCGAAAACAGCACCCACGAACTTGCAGTCTCGTCCGTTTCTGAGCTGGTAAAAGGTCGACTTGCCGTCTGAAAGCGAATGGCTAGGGTCAGCGCATAGCGGACAGGGACTACCATCACCTAATTGCTGAACAATCGTGGCTTCATGTTTACCGTTATTATTTGTGTAGGCATATTTATAGCACACAATTTTATTTAGTTTGCTCCACTTAATACTGCGTGTAAGAATCTTTGGGCTGCTTGGTTGCTGCTACATTTTGGATGGCTGTCCCAGGTAACACTCAACTGCCAGATGTTTTTAGTGCACATAATATTAGGAACAATAAAAGTGAAATAGCCCCGAGTAGAGTTGCTTTTCCATAGGTATTGCCTGCTCGGTGCCGATCGAGTTATGATACCAGCTGCTATGCAGCTATGCCCTAAGGCGAGGTGGCTGACATGCAAGCTTCCACATAACTCCACTAAACGTACATAACTTACGTGGTCAAGAGCTGGGCACTGATTCCCGGATACTGTGCGTGGTCCTGCTTGGTTTATCAGTCACTGGCCCATGCCATTGTTTGTCCCGCAGCAAGACATTCCCAGCAGGCGGAATTATGCACGACATCAGGAGAAGTGTAGCCCACATAAAGTCCTACATTGTCAGAACAGCATATTTCTCTTCGCGCACAAATCTCTCACTTCAAACAAGGACATCACAGGCGCAACGCGATGTATGGTTTTCCACGAAGTTGACCCTCAACATGAAAATTTTGCAATCACCTGAAGCGCCCACAACCAGAATTGTGGGTTGCCAACGTCAGGAGCAGAAATCCTCTAAAAAAGAAAGTTGAGCAAGTTGGTGCTTGGTAGTTATGTGCCATTTTGTATGACAGATGTAACAACAAAACAACAAGTGGCATTGTCACTAGCGTGAAGGTAACAGCGCAAGACACAGCAAAGAAAATAGACGGGACACAGCGGGCGCAGTGTGCCGTCAGATCCTTCTAACTGTCTGCGGTGTTTTCTTGCACGCTGGTAACAAAATCGAAGAACATCTCTCTGCCTTCCGGCCTGTGTGGCTGACTTCATATCCACAGCTTTACCAGATCATGCAATTTTAGTCAAACATAAGAAATAAGCAAACAAGTAAGCCTTGACAAAAGCTATGGGCCATCGACCTTGCGTACACTGTCGCTTCCAAAGCCTCAACAATATAATAAAATTTTATTCTTCCATACTGTTTGGTCCGATATGCTACGGTCTACGTAGTCGAGCAGACCGGTCGTTGCATTAATGATAGATTAAGAATATATGTCTACATGACTAAGAAATATGTGAATACATGTGGTTCCATTCCTCATTTCGGGCAGTGCAAAGTGCTGCGCACGTATGGCAGCCAGATACAAAGGGAGATCTATGGAGCCTTTATCATCCATCACAGAGGAGGTAATGCTTGAGCGAACCGTCTCTTCAGTTATCAAAGAAAGAAGCAGCTTTCTTAGATACTACCAAAAGATATGAGTAGTGTGCTGTGTTTTTTTCTTATGCTTTCTTTCTGTATTTATTGGTTTCTCGCACGAAATAAACCCAGTTGTAAGTCACCGCTGTGTCTGTGTTCTTCCTTTCTGTAGTCCTGTTTTCGCGCGGTTTCCTTCCAGTATTACGTAGTTTCTTTTTTTTTGTCAGCTTTTCACTCGATGATAATCATTCGTTCCTCCTGTACGTATTATCACGTTGTTTCTGTTCCCAATGTGGTTCTAAGCGCACACATTCTTGGTGTGCATTAAACAAGACTTCTTACACAGCGCGTCGGCATGACCTTCTGAAAACCTAATAAATTCACTCCTACAAAATTGCTTCCAGCGCATGGCTGTTCTTGCCATCCATCTGGTAGTACAGAGATCTGTAAGTTTACTGTGAAGTACATTAGAAGCGCTTTTTTTCTTGCTGTCTCTCAACCACATCTTTTTAGTAGACCACCACGCTATGCAATACATTCCTGGTGATAGCCGCCGCGATGGCTGAGTGGTTACGGCGCTCGGCTGCTGGCCCGAAAGACGCGGGTTCGATCCCGGACGCGGCGGTCGAATTTCGATGGAGGTGAAATTCTAGAGGCCCGTGTGCTGTGCCGATGTCAGTGCACGTTAAAGAACCCCAGATGGTCGAAATTTCCCGAGCCCTTCATTACGGCGTCCCTCATAGCATGAGTCGCTTTGGGACGTTAAACCCCTATAAACCAAACCAAACATTCCTGGTGACGTGTTTTACGTTTCCAAATTGTCTTCTGGTAATGGTTACATTTTTCCCCAAGCATTTCGTTTTCGCGTCGCGAATTTCTCGGCCCCTTGAAAACACGTGTAACTGGAGACACGGCATCCGCGTGTTACTCAACGCCGCCTTCGCGTAATCTTCGAAGAACTTAAGGCCGCATGCGCTTGATTCGTTATCATCGCTCTGCTCAGACAAGTTCAGATTAGCCCGGCGACTAGAGGCAGTCTGTAGCGGAGTTTCGCTGAGGGCATCACGCGTGAGCTGACTTAGCATCGTAACGTGCTTTATTCGTAATTACTATTAAGCTATACTGAAAGCAAGGAAATGTTCTTTGGATTACTGTTGATCCTGCTCTTTCAGTTAATGGAAACAAGGAGCGGTGAGTAATTTCTTGGTTATTATATTTGCGCGTTAAAACTCATTCTTGGTGTTTTCGCACTTCGTTTGTGGCGGTGCGAGGTTTTCAGGCGTGCCTAAGAGCAGATGACCATTTTTGAGCCTATTAGCTTAAATTATCTTGGGTCGGAAGAATTCAAAGCATATTAAACCACTCGACCTTCTCTGGAAGGCGAAACTGGGAGAAATTTGTTTAAATGTTAGGAAATGTAGCTACCCTAACAGAGTTGACAGCAAAGTGTACTAGCCACTCCTTGTAGCTTATATATAACATAAATTATTATTTAGAAAAGGATTAACTGGTTTCATTACTGCCGGCTATACCTGTTACTTTGGAAACCTTTACGATAAAATCATTATTATTATTAAATTATTCATTTTCATCATTGTATCACCACGTCTCAGAAGTAAGCGCTTTAGGCGGGGGCGGAAAAGTTGTAATAACACTAAAAAGGGAGGTCTTTCACGTATATTAGTAGGCAATGTTAAAACTTTAATGGAAAGAAAAGAAAGAGAGACATTGTTAACTCAAGCCACGAACTAGAGCCTTCGAGAAATTACTCACTCTTCAAGCAATGCGGGAGGCAGAACTTGTTCGTATTTGGGCATGGTGCCAAAAGAGTGGAATTTTTTTACTTCCTGCAGAGAATCGAACCACTATCTTTGCTACCAGAGGGTAACGCACTTATCTTTTTGTACGATGTAGCTCACGTGTTAACGAGGCTTTATTTTTCTGAGAGTTTCTACTTGAAAACGCAGTGGCGTACCGTCGCGGATAAAAGCATATGGACCACACTTCGGCGGTCCAAGTCTTCTCATGGGTTACCTTCTTAAGAGTTACCTATGTAAATAAGTGAAATTTAATTTTATCTATCATATCATCGCTGCTTCGACTGCCGTCACCACTACGTGACATCTGCGACAGGTACGGGGATCGATACCCTGCACCTCCACCAGATGTCACGCAGTGGTGACGGCAGTCGAAGCAGCGATGAACACGGACGAAAGGGTCTTCTAAAAGAAAACTGTTTATTGGGCTGACTTGCACCCACAATGGACTGAATCGCTCGGCGGCGGCGAAGCGACAAGCGTGCTCGGCGGTCGTCGAACAGAATGAATGCCCGCCGCTGTCAGCCGTGCTCAATTTAAAGCTGATAGCGAACTTTCGAAATAAAACGTGCAAAGTTACTAGAACATTCAGGAACAACGTAGAATCAGCTCTGCCTGGCTGCGATCAATCGAGATAAATCTAGTCGCGTCTTGCGTAGCAAAGAAAGCGATAAGGTGGTGTGGCGGCAGATTTGAAAAACGAACAAACACTGCAAATATTCGCGGCAATATAAAGGCAGCAAATATATCTATTTCAGTTCCTCAATGCGACAGAAGAAATTGAACACGGCAGCATGTTATTATTCAGTTCACGAATGTACACTTTGTACTGTCGACTAAAAAACAATACTCGCTTACAGGACAGAAGTCTGGAGACACCAGTTTCTAAATGTATGTTTCACCAAGAAACATATTTTGAAAATACACAACCGCATTCATATACAGAGTGTTCCACCTAAGACTTTGCACAATATTTAAAAATACTCTTTCCGAGATAGAAGACCGCTTTTTCCGGCACAGCATTGTCAGTGGTGTAGTACATCAGAATAGAGCTAAGACGTGCCAAGTAGCAGCCTGGTTAACTAGTATTGAATAATTAGCTTTTTACCTACTACAGTTGGCTTTTTAATTATAAAGTTGCGTGTAGCTCACTGTA
Source organism: Amblyomma americanum (assembly GCA_030143305.2). Taxonomy (NCBI): domain Eukaryota; kingdom Metazoa; phylum Arthropoda; class Arachnida; order Ixodida; family Ixodidae; genus Amblyomma; species Amblyomma americanum. Next base: position 50,263 of record JARKHS020031790.1, on the reverse strand, counting down.
ATTAATACCTATACCAGTTTTAGAATTTCGTAAACATGCTTACCTTCAACACTGTAACCTATAAATGTTTGGCCAATTCGACGAGTTATGTGCGCTGGAGAGATGGCTTTGCTTGCAAGCTTCTGGAAAGCGCATATATTTTGTCGTGACGTAGTCAAATTTTGTTGGGCTACAGCATCGAGGGTATCCTCGTTTTCGAAATTATAAAAACTGCCATCGATAATAATTAGCCTCTATGGAACCTCACAGCAATATTTTAAAAGTTATCTGTTTAATATTACTTAACCAGCCTCCTATTTAGCACGTCTTTGCTTTATTCTGATGTAGTACACCACTGACAATACTTTGCCAAAAAGAGCGCTCTTCTAAATCAAAAATCCTATTTTTCTACCTTGTGTAAACTCTTTGGTGAAACACCATGCATATATATATATAACGCCTCTCCGCCTGCTCTCTCGCCGTAGCAGAATAATGAAACTATAGATTTTGTATAGTTGATGCTCCAAGCATATTTTGAAAAGTACCGCCAAGAGTACTTATAACGGCCGGATATTCTGCGAGCGATGCCGGTGCTATCGTCAAAGTATGTATTACAGCAATGGCACAGCGTCTCAAGTACAACAAAAACACTTGGCGTCATCACTCGATTATTGTGAACGAGGCGCCCTAAACTCATCCCCACGGTCAAATTGCTCATGTCTCCCACCAGCGCGGATAAATTGAACGTCTTCACCCTAGACCTCATCCTCACAGTGTTGGACACACTTTTATTGTGCTTTCATGGATAAATAAAGAATTTGAATTTGAAACTGAACATTGCCGCCCGTAAAAAACAGCAAAAAAGGGGACACTAAAATTGCAGTTAACTGCAGACACAGCGCGCCGGAGGGCTGCAAGATTAATCAGTGCGTGGTTGCGAGTGGGACGGCTCGACAAAGCGGGCAAAGTCGAAAGAGAAGCGGGGTGAAGGCAGCGTTGGAGGTGTAACTACTACACATGGATGAGCATCAACAATGACAGCCATTTGAGAGATTTCAATGCAGTAAAAAATATGCCTTGCTAATTAACGCGGTTACGAGGCGTGCTTCACTTGCGCAGCCCCCCCCCCCCCCCTCATTATACGCTGCACACATGAGACTACACATGCTGCGCGCAAGTGCTTTGCACTAGCTTCGTTGTGGCAGCTCAACGATTTTGGCGATAATCGGTGATGACGATGCATGACTGCAGATGTGCAGGGAGTGGAGACCTTATGTGCACTACTGAGCGGGCGTACAGGTGCAGGATAAGGGTGGGTGGCAGGTGTCACTATAGGCCACCACACTAGGAGCAGCTGGCCCTAGTGACGGCTCCGCGAGGACGTCAGCCTACCGCCAGTTAACGCCAACACTTCAACCACAGTTAGTTAAATCACGTCACTTGTAAGCAGGAAACGCCTTGGCAAGGAGCACATGATAACGCTTGAGTGCTTGGAAGGCGACTTGATCGGGCTGTATTTGAAGAGACAGACATGCATAAAAAGCTTTTCAAAGAAATGTGCGAAAATAATTCAGACTGTATTTTTGTCAAAGATATAAAAAATACACTTACTTCGGACTCCGAATACAACGAACAGATTGCCTGTGACCGTCACGTTCGTTATAAGAAGGCTTGACTTTTATACTCCGTGATATACATAACGTCCGTATTGCTGAAAGCAAAACGGAATTTATCTCCAAATTTCCTTCGGCATTTAAGTTTCTAGCATTCCTTTCTCACTCTCTCACTCTACAATTACTATCTATACTGCACCTTTTAGCGGCCTTTTAAAAATATTTAGCTTAATTCCAATTACCCGAATCCCGTTTAAAAAAATGCCTGCATCAAAATGCTTACTGCGAAAAAAACCTGTAATACCTTATGGCGCCTTTGATAGTGCTTCTCATTCGCTTCCTTTCAGAATCCTGCACCCCGCTTGACTCCTTGTTTGACAAAGGACTGAGAAAAGTGCTGCGTTCCGACAGATTTGTTGAAATCACGCTACCCGACTTCCTGAATAGCGAACCGGAACAATACGGCTTTAGCATAGGCTTTTCCGATGGCACGCTGCGCGGCCTGAACACAATCCAAAGGCGCGGTCATGCTTTCCTCAATGTTGACAATTCCGGCAGCCAGCTCAGCCTGCACGTTCAAGGAGGGCCTATCAGCGTTCGTTATGATGCTGGATTCAACTCGTCGTTCCTGCGGCACAAATTGGGCGTGGTTGCGCACGTCGCCCAATTCCGGGCTTCCTTCACAGCCGAAGAGTGAGTGTATTTTGTCTGTGCGTAAGATTTGCTTTGTTTTCGGTCTTCTACTCTTCATTGTTGCAGTTTCTTTCCCAATGTCTTGTTTTCACTGCCTTTTTTCAACCAGTCTGCATTTTCTGGATGAAACGATAACTCATGCAGTTCCTTGCAGACTATGCGCTTTATCTTCTTTACAGCGGAGTTGTGTTGTACGTCAGCGGCAGCGGAGAGCTTATATATCTCAATTCTATCTGTATGAAATCACAAAATGCTTACGGAAGAATTTTTTCCGGAATTTTGATCAATTCGTGGAACTCGCTTCAATAGTATCCTAGAAAGAGTGACATCAGTTCCGTTAGATCAACACCACTGAGCACACTATGCGACGCCGCTCTTAAAGCCTAAACGTCACGCCTTATTTTTATGGCTTCCTTTCAACACAAAAGCGTGCACGTTTGTGGCACACTTATTGGGTCAGTCTTAATATCATGCGGCATGCAAGATTATGCATGATCCGCTGCGGTTTATTTAGAAATTCATGATACGAAAGTGCACAGAATGCGCAGATCTGCCAGCGCTAATACTATAGACCACCTAGTATACATGCGCTCTCTTTCGAAGTGGTCTTTCGTTCTTTTATGTGACCTCAAATTCCACCATGTGCGGCACACGATGTCCGCAAACACAGGCAAGCGTTCCGTGTTATGGCAGTTGCATGAGAACTTTTTCGGATTCGTGATGAATTTAGACAGAACGCAACGTCATGCACTTCGAGCGCAGTATGCGCACGCAGTGTTATTGCTTTTATGAACGATTACTTTCGCTCTGCACTTAAGCCGAATTGAATCACTTTCCTTCACCGCTCGAAGAAGGCCGGAGTGCATCGTACACTTTGACGGATCAGGTTGAACAAGCATTGGCATTTATTAATTTCGTTATTGGTTATTTATATTGTGAGCACTTTATGCGCTTTCGTCGTCGTCGCCTCTCTGGCTGCGACTTCATCCTCTTTTCATGCTCTGTACATTCCCATCGTCATCGCTTGGTGCTGTTCGCTGGGAGCACGTCTTTGTCAGCCGGCTGGAATAAACGTCTCCCTTGAAGTCTTCCCTTACAATATATTTATTTATTTACTCAAAATATCTTACAGGGTCCAGAAGGGCATTGAGAAAGGGGTCACAATAACGAATTAAGTAAGATAGCAACTGTTTGTTAAATACAACACGCAGAACAAGGCAGAAAAGTTAAAAAAATTATAGTTATACAGGACAAATCGTAACGATAAGACATACATCGCCACTGGCAGCAAAAAAGTACATACAAAGTAGCAAGAAGGCATCGCGTGTGCCCAATACACATCTAAGGAAAAAGCAGTAGCCATAATAAAAATACAAATTGTTGAAACTGCACTAGAAACCAAAACATAATACATTAGCAACAAGGAGAAAACGAACTTACTGGGCAGAAGAACCTATAACAAGACACCTTGTCGTTAACGAAAATATTTGTGCAGCTGCTCTTGGAATGGTTGGCGGTATCAGATAGGTGCGATCCTGTCGAGAAGATCATTCCAAAGAACAATGGCACGTGGAAGTGCAGATGAATTGAAGGCTTGGGTTCTTTTGTATATGCGTTTCTACTGATTATGTAGGCGGCCTGAAATGCATGAAAGCTCATCAAGGGACATGAAAGATGGCCTGGTGCTTTGACGATATTCATGAAGTAAGCATAAAAGAGCGATGTAGCGACGAATATCTAATGGTCCGAGGAAGATATCAAGTTTGATCTTAGTGATACTGAAATGGTGATTGTACTTTTGTGTGATGAAACGAGCGGCTCTATTTTGTACGGATTCAAGCATGTTGATAAGGTAGTTTTGATAAGAGGACCACGAAGGTCAAGCGAATTCTAGTTATGGACGCACAATTGTTAAATAAGCCAGTTTTCTCACGTTATTAGGGGAGTTTCGCAAGTCCCGGCCCGGTACCCAAGTGGTCTTGACGCTTTGGCGTATATGGATTGAATGTGCTTGGCACATGAAAGATTATCCTTGAGGTGAATGCCTAAATACTTCTAAGATGGTGCCCGAGACACCACAGTACCATCAATGGAGTACGAGAAATTAGAATTGGAACGCTTGCGGGTGAAAGAGATAACCTTGCATTTAGTTGAGTTTGGCATCATTTGCCATTTATTACGCCAATTTTAAATGAGGTTCCGGTCAGATTGGAGAGCGAGGTGATCATCTGTAGATTGAATGGGGCGGTAAATGATGCAGACGTCAGCAAAGAGTCGTATGGAAGAAGATATGTCTGTGGGTAAGTCGTTAATGCATAATAATAATAATTAATAATTGGTTTTTGGGGAAAGGAAATAGCGCAGTATCTGTCTCACATATCAGCGGACACCTGAACCGCGCCGTAAGGGAAGGGATAAAGGAGGGAGTGAAAGAAAGGAAGAAATAGGTGCCGTAGTGGAGGGCTCCGGAATAATTTCGACCACCTGGGGATCTTTAACGTGCGCTGACATCGCACAGCACACGGGCGCCTTAGCGTTTTTCCTCCATAAAAACGCAGCCGCCGCGGTCGGGTTCGAACCCGGGAACTCCGGATCAGTAGTCGAGCGCCCTAACCACTGAGCCACCGCGGCGGGTTTAATGCATATTAGAAACAATATTGGGCTAAGAACACTGCCGTGAGGTACGCCAGATGCTACATCACAGAGTGGGGAGGTGAAAGTGTTAACTGTAGTGAACTGCTCGCGAAAAGAAAGTTACGAAGCCATGACAGTGTTAAAGAATCTAGGCACAGAGCAGACAATTTTGAGAACAAGCGGGAATGGGCTACGCGGTCGAAGGCTTTGGCAAGATCTAAAAAGAGACAGTCAGTTTGTAGGTTAGCGTCTATGTTGAAATGCAAGTCAGTCGTAAATTCTAGCAGTTGGGTGTCGCGAGAAAAACCTTCCCGGAAACCATGCTGATTAGGAAAAAAAGGATTTAGTTCCAGGTAGCAGTAAATGTAGGAAGCGATAATGTGCTCGAGTAATTTACAGCAAATGCAGGTTAGCGAAATGGGGCGGCAGTTTTCCAGTGAATTTCTGTCTCTGCTTTTGAACACTGAACGATATTAGCAATTTTCCAATCTGTACGAAGCAAACAAGATGATAATGACTGCTGATAGATGAGGCAGATAATTTCGCTGGAGATCGATACAGTGTTTTTCAATATTTTAGAATTAATGTTTTCAACACCACCAGGTGAGAAAATCTTATGATTGGCAATGACACGAGCGATTCCTTCAGCAGCAATGGTATTAGGGGCCGTATATTGGTAATCATGATCAGGAACAATGAGTATGTTGGAATGATCTTCCCGTGCGAACACTGATGCAAAATATCTGTTAAATGCTTGGGGACATTAACTCTCCGAAAGCGGTACGTGATCGTCATTGCACAATGGAAATTGGTTGCTACTACTGTCGGGAGATATCACACGCCAAAACGTTTTGGGATTAGATTTTAGGAGGGTGGGTAAGTCATGAAAAAAGTATTTGTTCTTTGACGCCCGAAGTGTCGAACAGTAAGATTTCAGACAGTCGTATTTTTCCCAAGCATCCGATGTAAATACCAACTTAGCTTTTCTGTCCAAACGCTTTTTTTTGTTTCGATGGCGACGGAGAGATCTATTGAACCATGGATTAGTTTTATAATTTGAAATAGAAACAAAGAGAACATATTTATAAACTAGATTAAACATCATTTTCTTATAAAGCACCCAGTTCTGTTCGACAGACCTGTCCGCAAAATAAGGGAAAGAACGTTTGGATAAAAAAAATCATTGAGAGCAACAATCATATCTTTATAATTGGCTCTGTTGTAATCGCGAATTTTCCCGGATGAAAGACCTTGAAATGCTAATGGGACATTAAGTTGTAGATGAATGAGCTTATGATCACTAAAACCGTCAAGGAGTAAGACTTCGTTAATCGATTCAAGCGCATTGCAGAAAGCGATATCTAAAATGTTTGAACCGCGAGTGCGTTCGTTAATCACGTAAAAGAAATTAGAGTCTAACATAATGTTGACAAGTCCTGTTGAGGCGCGCACGATGATGACAAATGTGACAAAATCAATCTGAGGAAAGTTGAAGTCACGAACCAGGTAAATGAGTTGAGCTGGGCATTTTTGAATAGCTGAAGTAATACTGCTATGGAGTTTAGTAACGAACGAATGGCCCGAATGAGGCGGACGCTAGCAGACACCAACCAGTACCTTCACCGATGCTATTGTATAAGCAGCCCAGACTATTTCAAGAGTCGGTATTAATGTGGATGAATTTACTGCTCTTTTGATGGCGATAAGGGTACCACCACCTCTTTTACCGGAGCGATCTTAGCGATATATGTTATAGTTATCTGTACTGGGAAAAATTTCGTTATCTGTTTCGTCTGGGTGCAACCAAGTTTCTGTTAGTGCAACAATATCACTGTCAGTATCATCTAAAAAAGAACACACATCGTCACTCTTAGGCAGCAGGCTTCGGATATTAGTAAACGATAATGATAACCGTGGACTGGGGCCACATGACCTTGGCAGAGCCTTTGTGGGATAACCGCTGCTGAGTTATCTGGTTGATAGGATGACAGAACGTATCGCGCTTTTATATACCCAAGTTTTTTTGTCAATGCGCAGTTTATCAACGACCAGTTTGCCTTTCTTACCTTGGAGCTTGGCGAAGTCAAGTAGCTTTTGCCGTGCTTCCCTGGTTGGTAAAGAGAAATCCTCTCGAACTGAATGATTCGAACCTTTCAGCTTATACGCCGAAAAATAATCCGCTGTTTATCCTTAAAAAAGTTAATTCCGCGATAATGGGCCTGTGCTTGTCGACAGCGAACTTTCCCTACCTATGTACACCTTCGAACTGGGTGTTTTTGACCGTAATTCCTAGCTTTTCGTAGCAGAAGGTAATTATTTTCTATTCCGAATCAACCCAGTTTTCATTTTCATCGTCCGTGAACACAAAGAACAGCAAATTGGACCGACGCAGCCTGTTTTAAACCTCAGTACACCTCTCTGTAACTTGAACAAGTTTTTTAGCCAGTTTTTTTTTAATTTCAGTAATGCTATACAGACCGGGATCACGAGTGCTGGCGTCAGGTTGGCTAAGCGATTCTACTTTGGCCTCCAGTGTTGTAACTCTGTCAGAAAGCTGTTTATACGTCACATCTGTAGCATCTTGTTTCTCTTTAACGCTCTTAAGCTCGTTCAGCAATTCCGCTTGACCAGACTAGAGCCTCTGCACTGCTTCTAAAGCCGAGGAAAGCAGGTCCTCAGGGGAAGGACCTGGATTTGACTCAACGTCACCCGCAAATAAAATCAACAAGGACATGGCAAAGGACCATCATCGCGACACTGACAATAGAAAGCGCTTAACTTTGTCGTGGAACTCTGTAGAGCACGGCACCGCTAGTAGACAGTAATCGTCACTTTTGGGACCAGTAGCACCGTCGCGGTAACTAACCTTCACAATCAGGACGGGTAAGCGGTGCATGGCTGACGCGGTGCGGAGCCCAAATGCACTGGCAGCTCTGTCGCTGTTATATCCCTGGCTGGCTGTGACTTGGGCCTTTGTAGACGATGGATGTTGCCAGGTGAAAGTGTCGGTGTTGTCCAAAAACAGCGAAGGCGGCAGTGAACCAAGACAGGCGGTAGCGATTCTTCATGACCAGCCTCGCGGTAGATGGCCGGCCAGCAAGCGACGCCACAGAGGAAAGCACTCTGCACAATCAGGACGGGTAAGAGGTGCATGGCTGACGCGGTGCCGGGCCCGTTAAATTTCTACTTCAACAATCAGAATGATAATAGAGAGGCAGATCAGGTTGTGTTTGGGGCACAGGGGCATGATTTTCCTAGCGCTTTGTTGAGAAACAACGTTTCGTGACAAACAATTTAACTTTCATGCCAGAAAGGGACACTGCAATTTTTTTCCTCACCCTTTTTATTTGCACTTCTTGTGGTGGCTCGGGACGATTTCAGTGAGGCGACGTGTTCGCTTATGCAGCCATTTATGAAACAACCTGTCACAAGACGTAACAATAGGCGCCTGTTTAAACAAACTACCACGCGGTCCAAGCATCCCGCCACCTTTTGTGAAAGTGATAAGGGATTCATTTCTTCTGTTCGTTTTCCTACGCCCTCTTCCGTGCATGTATTCTGCATTGCAGAATATTTCAACTTGTTAGGTCGAACTAGAGCAGTGGAATCTTACAAAAGGAGTGCATTATTTTAGAAATGTTCACAATATAAGAATAATTTAAAATTACTGCTGGTTTTCATTACAGGCCTTCACCAAACCATCTCCGACTGGAGGTATACGGCCTACGAATGTCGAGAATTCATCTGCATCTTAACAATGTCACTTTCAGCGGAGGCGTCTACGACTACGTTATCGACTACCTAAGACCTTACATCGAGAGGAAGGTCGGCCAGCTGCTAGCTCGAGAGCTCCGCAACATGGCTGTCCAGACTCTACAGGCAGTCAAAGTTTACGCCGCCAGCAACGAGGAAAATGATATATTCGCAGAAGGTATACGCCACGATGTTGCAGATAAGATTAAGTTGAAGGATAACAATAGCAGTGGACCCACAGACCTTGTCATGAGCAAAATAGCTTCAGACTTTATTCAACTTATTTTAAAGTCAATACAGGTGCAGTCTTCTCGGCACTCAGGAAACTTGGACGTGGTAATAAAGGCCTAGAAAAATTATGTACGTACAGCGTACAGAAGAGTCCTTATGTTAGTGAACACATTACAGCCAGAGCAGTCTGCTTCAGGATTTATGGACATCGATAACTACCAATTTAGTTTTAGGGGTAAGATACAAAAGCATTTGACCAACTTTGTTTTCCACAAAGGGCGCTAGATAAATTATAAGACATGTTTATTGGCTTGCACCTGTGTGGATGACATATGTTTAAATTAATGGTTATCTGTAATAATCGTGGATCGCAAGTGGAAAGAAGCAAATAAGAAAATACTATTTAAAACACTCGAGATCAAAGGCGCAAGTCTGTTACCTATTTTATGCATCAGTAGATTTAAACCCGGCGTGCACTACGCAGATAAGAAAAAAATTTATCCGGTCAATGAAATACCACGGACAGATATGCCACACTCTGCATGGAAAAACCGTGTGTATTGGCGCGGTAAAAAATTGCAGCAATACATTTCCTCTGATCAGCTGATGTAGAAGTAAGTGCAGGTCTCTCGGGTAGCTCTACGGCACGTGGGCTTTGCTAGTGTAATGACGGTAACGAAGACCACGGGGACGCTGCTCGATTAAAGCACCAGCTGGGAGTAAAACTGCCTGCCACTGCTGTCTTCTGTTCTTAAAAAAAATTCTTTTTCATCCTCTGTCTTTCGTCATTTGACTGGTTCACTTGTTCTTTTTTCTAGGCTGCTTTTAGTACAAGCACTTTCTGGTGCAATTATATCCGAAGTTAAATTTATACTTCGTAATTAATGGACATCAAGCGTGGCAGCATCAAAACGCTCGATTCATGCGGTGCATTCTCAATGCTGCCTATTTTACGTTCCGCAGAAGAGGTGTGGCGTAATATTTTTTTTGCCTTAAACATGTCAAATTAACTCCAAAGGTTTTCGTGCCCAAGCACTGCACTACGGTTTTTTCTTTTATTTTCATTACTTTCCTTGGTAGCAGCGCCAGTTATCAAAGCGTTCATGTAGTAATAACTACTATTTATAATTTAAGGTTGGTATTTCTTTCAGCAGCGGCGCAGTAGACCATGTTAAACAGTACTAACTATAACGAAAGAAAAAAAAACAAGAGCAGTTTTCAATTCACCTTTTGTCAGAGTCGCAGCTCACCCGCGCCTGGAGAAAGGCTCTTGGCAGCGCCTCCAGCTACTTGGCCCTAATACGAGGGCAGCATCCCGGCCGCAGCAGTGGTGGTGGTACTGATGAGGACTCGACGCCAAGGAGGCGGTTACCGGAAAGGCAACGGGAACCTCGCAGCGCTGAGGTTGAGCGCGAGCGAGGAGTGTTCGACAGCTGTCTTCGGACACTCGTCCTGTCTACAAGCTACGACCCGACGCCGCTTCCGCGCGACCTCGAAGAGTTCACCTTTTCCTTCGGTCGGGTGGTTGTGTCCGGTGGCAACGTGACGGGCCTGTCCAGTGTCCACAGGAGCGGCGACTGCGCCGTGATGCTCGGAGAGTGCGGCGCGGCTATTCGCATGGACCTGGGATTCGAAGACCTCACGATTAAAGCTACGGCAATTATTGAGGACCACCATCACGTGCGAAATGCAGTCTTCGACGTGCGTGTTCCTGCTGTAGAAGTGGCCTTTGACGTCACGGAGTACGCAAGGTTTTAGACATATAGCACAGCCGCTAGTGTTTATATTGGGGAGCGTATCGAAAGTGCCTCCAGGAACGCGTGTAATTAGTTTTACGAAGCATTTGAAAAGCTACACTGGAAGCTAGAGCATGAAAACAACAGTGACCTATTGGCAAAAATTCAGTGAAGAGAAAAGGCGACTGCTCATAGAATAACAGGTGCTTAATGTACCCGTTCAACTTTATTTGTTTTGGCATGTTTTACTAAGTTGCGGTGGAAAGCATACGCAATCGTATTTGATCACAGGGCTTCTAGTAGAGAAAAAGTTTCAAAACAAACCAAAGAAGTTCGATTCTGGAATGCGCTCCAAAGCGCAGAGCAGGTTGCTTAGAATGCCGGTTTTCAAAGTGACGCTAAACTCCTGGCTGAGTGGAAGTAGAATAGTTAGGCTGCTCTTGACGCGTTATTCGAGTTTTATCGCGGTGACTTTTGCTGGCGTGATATGCATAAACTTTTTTGAAGCGAGAATTTTAGTGTGTTTTAGTTATTTTATTAAGGATGGCTTGTTTCGCATATATCTAGGCTTTTCTTGACATGCAGGCAATTCTCCTTTTAAGTTTGTGTCGTGTGAAGATGGGTGGTGTATAATGGATTTGCTATTCGCATCGAAATGCCTAGCTCACGTTTCGTGCCACTCTGAGGAAAGCATGGCATGCATATCAAGATTCTGGTCTCAAATATTCTCTTCGAGAAAACGAACGAAAAGAGTGCTTGTAACGGCTACGCAGCTTGGAATGCATATGGACGCAGAATCGCCGGTAATGCATGCGGATATAGTGCGATGATGCCAAAAATATAGGCCCCTATATGCTGCCGTGTTAAGTTCGATTAGTTCCTTGTCTCAACGCCCATCTGCATTACATTGCTCTGATTTATTACAGAACAAACAACCAGTTCCAGATTATCACCTACCGGATGGCCTTCACGGCGCCCGTCACGTTGACCGAACTGCCGCCTGGACGACGTTCCTTGGAACCACTCACCAATGGCATTTCAGAGCTTACGCTACGCGAACAAGACTTGGAGCAACTGAAGATCTCCTCGCGCAAATACATTCAAAGACTTATCCAGAGCTTTGAGCACTTTGTTTCCGATCCTCCGCTTCTGGAGCCCTAGGCTATGAGATAGTTTGTACCTGTGATTTTCCAATAAATAATTTTTTCTAAGAAGTGTGCGTTGACACTAAAGGCTCTCTGAATCAGTTATTTGCTTTTTCCATTGACCCAAATAGGCTGCTGAAAGCTTCTCGCGTTAATTTCCTCTTTTCTGCCCATGATTTCTGGGCACAAACATGACAGCTAGAGAGGTGACATATTGTGATAACTGCATAACCAGACCTCACCTGCATGAAATCTTATTGTATTAGTATACGTGCAGATTATTTTTTGTCGCGCCAAGGATTCTCACATTTAGCACACTTCCTGCAGTGTAACAAATACAACATTTTTACAAATTTTGATCACTCATGTATACAGGAAATTTTACGTGGCTGAACCTATTATGCGATCACGTACGGCATTGTGCCATTGACACATTGTGCCGTTTTGATTAAGGAAGAAACGTATCTTGGAAAAACCACATTGGAGTCCCATTGCGATTTTTTTCACTTAAAAAAAATCATGAAATGCAATGCGCGAAAAGAACGGCCCTCCCCCTTCCTGCCCCCTTCCTTGACCTTCAATTCAATGTAAAATCTGCGCCACCTTGGTTCGCAGTTTCATTAAAACAAGTGGACGTAGCTTGCACGCTGCTACAGTGCTTAAATAAAAGGTATCATCCACTGAGACATTACGAAAGATAAGTGGGTTTCAAAATGTCAGTAGTTATTAGCCTAGTAGCGAAGGACCTGCCATCCTCCGTCGAGCAAACGCAGCACGATGCCTTACAAACCGTAGAGCGGCAATGTATCCAGAAACCGCGCACCGCAACCCTGAAGCCCTAATTGCTAAAGTGAAGCACTTAACAAAAGTGATTTAATAATAATACATCTCCAAAAATGACCCACTCAGAAAACCTTAGCAAGCGTGGAAAGGGCTAAGGATTCATATTGGGTTTCAGCATTCCAACACATACATGTAAAAGGAATGCAAACACAGCACGGCAGATCCTCTGTAGGTGTCTTAAATTCACGCATTGTCGAATTAACTGCAACACGTACTCATGTAAGATATTACTCTCTAAATTTTAGAGCATAACACACACATTTGTTTACACACAGGTAATTTAGAAGCCTCGAAACAGCAGTTTCGTCGTTATAGCGGTCGTCTGATATCCTACAGAATTCTCGAGCGGACAGCACTTTCTCTATGGGCCACATGTTACCTTCGTTTCTATTACCATATACTGAGGTACAAAGACTTTAAAAAAAAGCGCCCCCATAGCCGCCGCCGTGGCTCAGTGGTTATGGGACTCAGCTGCTTACACGTACAACGCGGGTTCGATCTTCGTCTTCGAAGGAGTGGCCGCCATACTTGCGAGTGGTAATAAAAGCTCGCCCCGTCCACAATCTCACAGGTGGTGGAGGCTGCTCTCGATCCTGCGTCCTCTCCGCCTCAACACTGCAGCTACATTCCGGTCGTCACCTGGTCGGACCATCTCTAAAGATGAAAACCGTCGACCAACATCGCAGTGAGGCTTCCGCTGGCTTTGCCGGCAACTCAGCAGGTGTACTTCCCCTTCCTGCTGGTCTCTCCGCCCGCAGACCTGACTCCAACGCACCTCCTGCCCCTCCGTCATTTGGACACCCGACATGGACCGTCACCACCCTTCAACGCGAGCCTCCTACATTTGCGGGTCTCCGTGGTGAAGACGTCGAGGACTGGCTCGACGAGTACAATCAAGTAAGTGCCTACAATCGTCGGGACTCTGCCATGAAGCTCATCCACGTCTAATTCTATTTAACCGCCGTGGCCAAGACTTGGTTCATCAATCACAAGGATGCTATCCCGGATTGGACCCACTTTACCTCGCAGCTTCGGCAAATTTTTGGAACTGTTGGTGCAAGCCCGGCCATCTACAAAAAAAAAGATGCGCGTGTCCAGCTGCCCGGGGAATGTTACACGTGTTACATTGCAGATGTATTAGGCCTGTGTCGACGTGTCAGCACTGGAATATCTGAGTACGATCGAGTCCGTCACATTCCTAAGGGCATCGGCTCATTTGCTTTTATCAGGCTTGCTAGCCAAAATCCTACCTCAGTCAAAGATATCCGCTCCGCATGTCACCGTCTTGCCGACGTCCAATCGCTCCGCTTGCAAGACGCCTGGGACCCCCGCCTTTCAACCTATGTGGACTTGCGCTCTCTCATTCGCTCCATCATCCGAGAGAAGCTCCAGGGCTCCACCCTACCGCCGGTGCAATCCCCTCAGCACCGGCTTCCGACCTCGTCATTGCGTGATCTCATCAAGGACGAGCTCGCTTCCGTCCCTCGCCCCGCGGCACCCGTACCACCTGTACCCCTTTGTGTGCCCACATATGCCCAGGTTGCTGCGTCTCCTGCTGCTCCCGTCTATCCTTCACATTCGCCGCCCGTCCAGCAGACCGTCGCCTCCTTATCCCAGCGACCCGAAATGTATCCAGCGGTTTGGCGGCCGCCTCTGCCTCGTCCTATCTTCTACTACTGTGGAATTCGTGGACATGTTGCCCGTGTTTGTCGTCGGCGTCAGCGCGACGAGCGTAACCAGTTTGGTCACTTCCGCAAAGACGAAACCCACTAATCGTATGGTTACCACCCTAATTTTGCCGCTCATGCTCCTCATCACGGCGACACGTACTCATCGTATCCTTACCGGCCAACGTTTCTTCCCAACGGTCCTCCTCACTTCTCTCCGTCGCCCTCTCCAGACCGCTCGTTGAACGTCCGGTCGTCGCGCCGCCGCTCCTCGTCACCGTTCCGCCGCTCCTCATCGCCTCTACGTCCAGCCTCTCACCCTTGGTCGCCATACGGAAAACTAAATTGTGCAGTTTCCGGAGGTAAAGCTGCACCACGTGTCCTTATCAGTCACCGCGGCAAATCATTCCTCTCCAGCGTCCTTGCCGAAGTTCTTCATGCTTCCTGGACCGCCAATAAAAAGCTTAAGCCTATCACCGCCAGACCAATGGGCTCACCCAACGGTTTCATCACACCCGGTCAGATATGCTGTCCATGTACATCTACCCGATCACACAAACTGGGACGCCATGCTCCCCTTTGTAACCTTTGCCCACAATACTGCCGTGCAACGAACAACCAGCTTCTCCCCGTTTTCTCTTGTGTATGGTCGCCCCCTACCTTCACTCTTGAAGCAACTTTCCCTCTGTCCCCACAACCTCTTCCGGGCTCTCCTATGACGAATTTACTTCCCGTCTTGTCTCCTGTCGCGCTATTGCCCGCCTGAACACTGACGCCTGCCAAGCCTCCCGGAAAAGCACCTATGACTTCAAACACCATGCAGTGTGTTTCTTTTCTGGTGATGAAGTGTTGCTGTGGACTTCCGTGCGCACCCACGGCTTGTGCGAAAAATTGCTCAGCCGCTTTATTGGTCCGTGCACTGTACTCGAACAAACGTCCCCCTGAACTATCGCGTTGCCCCTGTCCATCCTGCCAATGACCGACGTTGTCACGGTGTAGAGATTGTTCACGTGTCGCGCTTAAAACCCTTCGCCCGTCGCCCTACTTCGCTCTAACGTGCGCCCGGGCCGGTCGCTTTCGTCCGTAGGGGGAGAAAATGTAAGCACAGTGCGCCACCCTCGTCTTCACTCTAAATATTCATCATCATCATGCATCTTCGTCTTCGGAGCAGTGGCCGCCATAATTGCGAGTGGCAATAAAAGCTAGCTTCGTCCACAGTCTCACAATTGTTGTACATAATTCACATTTTTTGTCCTCACTTGATGGTTCTAAATTAAATTCTTAATGGTACAGCTCCATTCAGAGGATGTATTTAAATATTATGATTCAGCAGTTAGCTACGCCACTGTTATTCTCTAAGCTGAATACCAAGGCTGTCAGCTGTGCTTTAATGCGACAATACCAGTTGTTGGGCGAGTTAGTGTTCTAAACTAAATTTTTTATGGTACAGTTGCATTCGGAGGATATATTTAAATATTACGATTCAGCAGTCAGCTACGCCACTGTTATTCTCTTAGCTAAATACCAACGCTGTCAGCTGTGCTTTAATGCGACAATACCAGTTGTTGGGCGAGTTAGTGTTCACGGTGATCCATAAGAGGCGACAGACCTGACAGAGCAGAAGAGACAGCGCTCTGTGTTCTGTCCCTTCTCCTATGTCCCATCTGTTGCACTGTTATGGATCACCGCTTTAATGCGATTTCAAGAGTATTTTTTGGCAGGCGAAGTCTTCCCCGGCCTGCATTATTTACGGAAACAAATGTGTCGCCCTCTACTCCGAACAGCAAGGTTACTTGAATAAACGTGCCCAACTTTCTTGGACAAAATTTTAAAATAGCGAAAAAAATGTAAGGTACTGGTATAGAAATATTGAAGGTAATGATCAATTCTTCGGTTATGTAGCACAACATTTCTTTATAGGGTTTCCATCGCTCACATTGAGCAGTTAAGGCTGGCATAGAAAACCGATTTTGCCAATAGTGTAATCTTACAATGATAACTCGTTCTCGTTCAATTTCCTTCCATTTCTCGTTCAAATCTAATTTTGTCCAGAAATGTTGGGTGCGTTGCTGTTGGCAGGCACGGGGCACCACTAGAGGGCAGTGGATGTAGAAGTCGTAGGAAATATTAGCCAGCCGGCCAGAAAGAACGAAGAAGAAGGATCACAAACATGAACTCCTGGGCGAAACGAGCTCGCTCGCTGCATTACAGCTGTTCTGCACCGCAGCTTTCTTCCACGACCACGTCGACTGCCAGGACCGTCCGCTATCCATCGACGGCATCATCATTTTGCGGACTCCGCCTGAGCGATGTCGAAGACAGCGATCCACATGGAGAAACTTCACCTCCGCCATCAGCAGCGACTGATATCGCCCTGCCTGAGCGATCGCCGAGGCCCAGGGCCAACGACAGACACGTCGGCAGTCTCAAGCAGGATGAAGAACCATTCCTGGCGCGCGTCGAAGTCAATCGCGCGGCTTCACCTCTTCATCGGGACATCGTGTCGGATGTGAGTGTGCCCAAGGTTGTGTGCGTCTCCATCTTCACGGTGGCCTGCTGCGTGGTGGGCATGCAGCTCGTTGTGCACAAGGTGTCAGGTTTAAGAGAGGACGCAACTGACACCGGCTCGGACGAAGGCAACACGACAGAAGCCGTGCTCGATCTACAGCATAGCAAAGACCACGAACTGGGGATCGTGGTGAGAGCCTACAAGATATTGGAGGGAACGGAGAATGAGACGCGATTGAAAGGAAAGTGGATCACGACACTGCCGTCGCCAGTGCCCACCAATGACCGAGATAGGAAGGAAGAACGAAAAGGGCTGGAGATCGCTGCTTCTGATAAAGCTACTGGTCTGACATATGGCGTACAGTTTGGCCCATCAGCGCCGTTGCTCATACAAAAAGGGACACCAAGCAGTCAAGTGCCCAGTACTGCCGATGCAACATTTGATATTCTTGGGCACTTTTCTCATCCAGAAAAGCATCGACAACCTGCAAAAGAACAAACCGCTCCCCGCTTTCTCCACTCTAAAGTTACCCCTGACAGAAATTCATCACTTACGAAGCACCATTGGGGAAGCACCCTACGCGCCAATATCAGCATGATCAAGAACAGCGGAAGATTGCCCAGCCGCAGACGCCACACGACCGTGTTCGCTGTCGCTGAGAAGAACAACTCTGCTTCCTTGTCAACTTTATCTTCTACAGTTAGCGCGGAGAACAGTGGGTACGATTCCGCTAATTCATTTCATGAGAGCAGCCCCCAGGCTACAAGAAAAGTTTCGGTATTAGATGATGCGCGATACAACGTAACGCAGGCTGCTGCCATTGCTGCTGAGGGGCGTCGTCGTGCTGTAGCGCTTGCATTGAAGGCTCTGAAATACAGCGATTAGGTCTGTATAGCAAAGGTTGGTAAATTCCTTTCGTTAATTCGTGCTCACGCGCGTGTGCGTGCGCCGGTGTGCGTGTACCACCGCTCGCAAGCCTAAAACGAATGTTTGAGCGCGGAGCTTGGAGTAAGATTGCAAACAGGGAGTGCTGGACGCTAGGTCCGAGAGTCCTATACTGCTGAAGCGAATTCTAATTTAGGTGTGACGAAAGTTTGGTAAGGTAATAATTTAAGGGAAGGGGTGGTGGTGGTGGAAGCGGTTATTGCCAAATACAGAGGGGGGCAAACCCTCTAACATGGCACGAGGCAACCCTTAGGGGGCTGTCCTTACAGGGCAAAGGACAGCCCTTAGAGGCCTATCCGCTTCAGTGCATCGGTAATTATCCGGCGCTGTTCAGCAGCAGCGGAGCTGGCCAGAAGAGTCTCCCAGTATGACTCCGCCGTGGTGGGGGATGGAGGGTGTGGGAACGCATGACACGTGAGGAGGACACGAAGTCTCCCGGTTTCCCGCAGAGCTTACAAGAAGAAAGGAATTGATCGGGGTAGCGAGAATGAAGGAGAATAGGGTAGGGGAATTGAAACAAAGACTGAGACGTCGAAAGCCATGGTCGAGGTTAGCGTCATTAGTGATGTTCGTAATATGTGAAGACCATGTTAGGCTATGAGTTAATGTAATCCCAAATACTTCATTTCAGAACCGAAAAGAACATATTTAAAGGGAATGTGAGATTGTATGCGATGAAAAGAAATCGTACATGTTTTAGCAATATTGATGGACGTGCACGCGCGCGCGCGCGCGTGTGTGTGTGTGTGTGCACGTTTGTGTGCGTGCGTGCGTGTGGTGTGTGTGTGTGTGCGTGTGTGTGCGCGCGCGTGTGCGTGCGTATGTGTGTGTGTGTGCGTGTATGTGCGTGTGTGTGGGTGTGTGTGTGTAAGTGTACGGCAAAGCATTCCAAGCAGCTTACAATAGTAGTGATTTTAGTTCTTAATAATGCCTCCGAATTTTTCCATGCAAGGGGATTTATTCGCGCGCACATCGTAGAATTTCTCCCTAAGCAAGATACTTTTTCGTCAAACTAAGTTTTTCGGCATTAAAAAATTTAAAATTCGCGTCCGAGTGCTGCATATTTCTTCCGTGTAAAGCACTCAAGTTTACCCGTCACTGTACTCTCACATAATGTTTTATATTCCTAAAATTTTCCAAACCTCTTTTCTTCTTGGAGTACAAGAACGGCAAGGGTGCAACCTAAACTGCTTAAAAAGCTCATCGCCTTCTCTCTCCTAGTAACCTTCGCTGTAGTAGTGTGCATCCATAACCATGAAAACACTCGGGTGATTTTTTCGTACACTTCTGTCATGCGGTTTGAGTGCGCCACAAAAGCAGCACTCCGCCTTGTATTTGAGGTCGCTTTTGGTACTTTGTGCTTGATCTTGTGGATAAAATCGGCGTAGCGTTATAACATAGAAACTAAATGTGCCGTCGAAGGAGTTGGCAAGCACTATAGTTGCTTAGTGGCTGTGCTACGAAAGGTTTTGAGCGGAGAGAAATCAAGGTGGGTGAAGCTTTCCAAGTCATTTTATTTTGTCAACCCACTTCTGATTTCATTCGATGTTCATATGCATTCTAAACCATTTTGGTATATATAATTTCAATAAATTTTTCACAGCATCTATCGCCGCCAAGAGAACCAAGCATGTCACAGTTTAGAGTGGAGAACTGAAATGCATACTAAGGCTTGGTTCAATGTTAGGAGTTAATTAATCGGAAGTATTTGAGCGCAGCGGTTACTGGTTCGTTTGTTGGATGCGGGTGATGACAGTGGTGGCTTAACCAGATCACGTTACCGGAGAGAAGAGTGCTGGGCTTTTTTTTGGTTGATAGAAATGCGAAAACGCTCAAGCTTCCTCTCAGCTATCCTCTGCAAACGCGCCTTTTTCTTCTCCGCGATTGTCGAAAGAATATAAAGAGAAATAAAATACCATAACACCAAAATACTTGCTCTATATTTACGCATTACTCCGTATCTTAATTGTCCTTCGGGTATTTTTTTATAAGTGGACCGCATCAACTTAGTGCGTGGGTATTTTTAGTGGACGCGTCATTACTGTGCAGCCTAGTTATACGCTACCTTTCATGATGGGCTGTTTTTGGTCACTTGGTCTGTCCCGTGTTTGATGAAGTCATCTTGTTCGGCCGCTGAGAATAGTTGACAACCTGCTCATAACAGTTTACTCCAAAAAAATTAATAGAGCGAATACCAGCTGTAACGCGAATTTTAGCGACACCTTAGCGGCCAAATTCGCGCTACAGCTGCTGATCACTCTATTAATTTGTTAGAGGAAACTGTTATGAGCAGGTTGCGAAAAATTCCCGTCGGCCGAACAAGATGACTTCTTCAAGCACGTGATCGACCAAATGATCATAAACAGCTCATCCTTAGCGTCTATTACCCGCCGCGGTAGCTCAGTGATTAAAGCGCTCGTTTACTGAAGCTTGAGTACCCGGGTTAGAACCCGACCGAGGCGTGGTGGTGTTGGTAAAACTTTATTTTTGTCAAAATTCATTCAAAGGTTTTCTTCCGTAGATCGAGTGGGGTCTCTATTTCGCTTTTCTTCTTTCCCTGCTTCACTGCTGGTCGCGTGATGTGGCCAGGAGCCCTTGGCGCTCGGCGACTTCCAAAGCTCGGCTCACGGCCTGGAATTGGGTTTTCGGGTCGGAGCTGAGCACCGCAACCTCCCACCCTTCGCGGTTCGAGAGCTGCAGGTCCATCGGCGCTGTGTCCCGTGGACATTCATGCAGTATATGAGCTAAGTCGGCCCTATCTTGACCACGTAGTTTACACTGGGGCGAGAATACTCCCGGATACATAATTGAATTTTTATAAGGGTTGGGGAAAGTGTTTGTCTGGAGTTGTCTCCAGACCACCTGCTGAGGTTTGGTCAAAGACTTAGCGGGGGGTGGGTATTTAAGTCTATTATTACGATAGTGCGTAGTTATGTCGTGATAGGTGACCATGCGCTCCCTGGCCGACCTCCAATTTGGGCAGGCCACAGCCCGGTTGACGAATCCTCGGGCAAAATTGTGGGCTGCTTCGTTCCCCGGGTGGGACGAGTGCGCAGGCACCCAGATAATTTGAATCTTGCGGCTAGGTGCTAGATTGGAATGTCTCTCAAGAATAGTTATGGTGGCAGCGTGGACTCTGCCTTGCGCAAAATTTCAAACGGCTGTCTTGGAACCGCTGAGAATATATTCAGCTTCCATTGAGGCGATGGACAGGGCGATCGCGACGGCCGCGTTTCGATGGAAGCGACACGCAAAAGGCGCCCGTGTGCTGTGCGATGTCAGAGCAGGTTAAAGATCCCCAGGTAGTCGAAATTATTCAGGAGCCCTCCACTACAGCACCTCTTCTTTTCTCCCTTCTTTCACTCACTCCGTTATCCCTTCCCTTACGACGCGCTTCGGGGGTCCACCGAGATTTGTGAGGCAGTTACTGCGCCATTTCTTTTCCTCCAAAACCAACTTTCATTTCCCTTAGCAGCCACGCAGTGCTTAAATTGCGCGTCTAGGTCGTTCAGCCTCGATGTTGGTGGCACATATGCATTTAGATCCTGGGATCTGTGAGACCTTGAGACGCAGCTCGTTTGCGGCCAGCATTCTCGGCGCATTAATCCCACAAGATTTAATGAAAACGGCTTGAAGAACGAAGCCAAAAGTGAAACACAAACGACAAGACCAGCGCCACTAGGACTTCAGTATTTTGCATACGAACCTGGCGTGTTTTGAAGATGGCTCCAAAATCCCGAAGACTATACTGTACTTCCAATGGCACCAGTTTTCTTCTCAGGCAATACGAAACCACCAGAGAATGGCAGCTTGAGACCACGGCATTGAGACATAGACATCGTCTTTGACGTGCCACAATATTTGTACCTCGTCAGCATACATAAACATATTGCGTTCTTTAATGCCGCGAGTGAGTGAGTGAAAACTTTTATTGATCCAGTCAAGAGATTCGCGGATTCGAAAGCTCCGTCGTCTTCGTTCTTGGCGCTGGCGATCGGAGTCTTCTCTTCAGCATGGGTGGGCCCCTATTCCAGGGCTCCACTGAGCCGTGCTGCATCGCCCGCGTGCCTCACTAAGGCCCGTTGGGCCGTGAGCTCGCTGCTGGTGAGACGGCTCTCCCATTGCTCCGCACTCGGGTGTTCGTGTTTGTGGAATGTTTTGTTGCGTTCTCACTCCCAAGTAATGTGATAAAGTGTGGGTGTGGCTCCGCACCACGGGCAGGTGGCCCTGTATTGTGATGGGAACATTTTGTTGAGTATGTGTAGGTTGGAGAAGGTGTTTGTAGTCTACGCCAGATGGTGGCCTCCTCCTTTGTCAGAGCTTTGTGCGGTGGTGGATATTTGATTCTGATCCCCCTGTGTAAGTTTAAACGTTCTGCGTATCCCCCCTCGCAGGCTTGCAGATGGCTCTCCGGGGCGTTAGACTGTCCTGCTCGCATTGCTTCGCCTCGAGCTAGGCTGTCTGCCCTTTCGTTTCCCTCTACCCCCGCGTGGCCTGGCATCCAAATCAGATTGTGTCTGGGTTTGTTTAACTCGGTAGGGGCTACCCCGCTGAGTATCCTGAGGGGGTTTTTGTTAATTCTGCCCTTCGTGTAGTTTTTGCACGTTTCTTTCGAATCTGTTAGAATATTTAGGGGGCGGCCGGTCCTATTGCCTTCTGCTGCCGCCATCGCGACGGCAATTTCCTCGGCCTCCGCTGCGCCAGCGACTTTCGCCGTGGCGCTCGTCACTAGGTTTTCTTCGTTGTCTACTACCACCATTGCGGCTGCATGTTCTGCTCCGCATGGATAGACGGCAGCGTCTGCGTAGACAGTGTTGTCTTTTGGGGCTAGCGTTCGTTCGACGTATTCTGCCCTAGCCTTGCGTCGGTTTGCGTGGAAATTAGGGTCCATGTTCTTTGGCATAGGCCCTATGTTAAAGGATTTTCTGGGGTGGTCCGGAACCTCCGCGTATCTATCGACTAGTTCGCGCGTGTCCCGACCCAGCCTTTCCAGGAGCGCCCGTCCTGCGGAGGTGCCTCCGAGTCTGATGGTCTGTGCACCCAGCAGCGCTTCCGCGAGTTCGCTGAAGGTGTTGCTGACGCCCAACTGCAGGAGTTTCTCGTTGGACGTGTTTCTGGGTAGGTGGAGGGCTGTCTTGTAAGCCGTTCTGAGGATGGTGTCGGCTTGCTCTCTTTCCGTCTTGGTGGTTGCGTGGTACGGCAGGGAGTATGTGACTCGGCGGACGATGAGGCTGTTGACGAGTTTGAGGGTGTCTTCCTCTCTCATTCCGTGTCTTTTCTGGGAGACTCGGTTGATCATACGGCCCACCTGTTCCGCTGCCTTGCTTAGCAGGCTGATGGTGTGGCTGCACTTGCGGCTGCTTTGCAGCCACATTTCCAAAATTCTAATCATGTTCTTCTCGAGGATGTGTTGTCTCTCGAGGGTGACTTCTAGAGTTGCCTGGGTGGGATGTTTGCCAATTCTGAGGACTTCCGATTTTTCCGTCGAGCATCGTAGGCCCCGTTCTTTGGTGTAAATTTCCACGCAGGTGGCAGCCTCTTACAGCCTCTCTTGCTTTTCACCGAGTGATCCCTGAGTGGTCCAGATTGTGACGTCGTCGGCGTACATCGCGTGCTGGATACCTTGGATCTTGTTTAGTCTGTTTGCTAAGCCGATCATTGCCACGTTGAAGAGGACGGGCGATATGACGGATCCTAGGGGTGTGCCTTTGCAGGGGGTGTGAAAGACGTCGCTTCTCAGCTCGCCCAGGCCCACTGTTGCTGTTCTGTTGATTAGGAAGTCCCTGATGTAGTCCTGGGTTCTCTTCCCGCAGTTGGTATTGTTTATGCCCTCCATGATGGCCGCGTGGCTCACGTTGTCAAATGCCCCTTTTATGTCGAGGGCCATGACCACGTTTTCGCCCGCTTTTGGCATCGTCTCGAGCACTTCCTCCTTGAGTTGGAGTAGCACGTCTTGTGTAGAGAGGTTGGCCCTGAATCCAAACATACTGTCCGGGTACAGTTGCTATTTTTCCAGGTAAGATTGAATTCGTCTGGTGATTACTTTCTCGTAGAGTTTTCCCAGCCACGACGTGAGGGATATCGGCCTGAGGTTCTCTATTTGTAGCTTCTTGCCTGGCTTCGGAATCATTACGACGACGGCATGTTTCCATTCCGCCGGAACTCTTCCTTCTTGCCAGAGTGTGTTGAGGTATTTGGTTAGTTGGTCGATTGCATCGTCGCTGAGATTTCGGATCAGGGAGTTCCGGATCTTGTCCGCTCCTGCTGCCGTGTTTTTCATTGCCGATCTGATCGCTTCTACTACTTCTTCCCTCATGATGGGTCTGTCCATAGTGGGGTTGTCTTCTCCGCGGTATTTTTCTTTGTAGTTTTCGACCTGATCTCTGCCGTAGCATTTGATCTTGACTTCTAATAGTTGTTCGTCCGTCCCTTGGTACTGGTGGGCTAGCCGCTGTATAGCCTTGCTGCCTTCTGACTTGTTTCTGCTCGGATCCAAGAGAGCTTTGAGGATCTGCCACGTCCTAGCTGTGCTGAGGGTGCCGCTCAGCGAATTGCTAAATTGCTGCCATCCCTGTCTGGCCAGCTGGTTCGCGTACTGCTCCGTCTGCCTGGTGATGTCCGCAATTTTCTTTTTGAGTTTTCTGTTGAGTTTCTGTCTCTTCCACCGCTTGGTGAGTCCGCGTCTTGCCTCCCATAGTTTGAGGAGCCGCTTGTCCACCTCGGGTGTTTGCTCTGTTCTGTCGACTTCTTTAGTGTAAAGGTCCTGGATTTGCCTTAGTTGTTGGCTCCAGTCCTCTGCTGAGCTGATGGTGTTTCCCTCGAGCTGTCTGCAGTGCGCTCTGAAGGCGTCCCAATCTGTCAGCCGGGCCGTGCCAATCTTCCTCCGGACGTTGTCCGCCGTAAGGCTGATTCCTAGGATGCGATGGTCGCTGCCAAGGTTCTCGAGCGGGTTCTCCCACTCCGCGTTCTTGGCGCTCCTTACAAATCTTAGGTTAGGACACTTGTCTGGACTCACGCTATTTCCCTGTCTAGTTGGTTGGTTTTCGTCGGTTAGTAGCTCGCAACCCGTGTTTTCTGCCGCCGTGCATATGCCGTGCCCCTTTTTGTCCTCTTTAGGGTAGCCCCACCTTGGACTCTTGGCGTTGAAATCGCCTGCTATCACTAGGGTGTTTTGTCCCGCCATCTTTTTTGCCTCCGCGAAGAGCCTAATGAAGTCTCCTTTGGTTTGCCTAGGCGGGCTGAATAGGTTAATGATAAAGGTGATTTTAGCTTTCCTTTTCTTTTTGGGTACTATTTCCGTAATTACGTGTTCGATCTGGGTGTCCTCAATTGCTTTGTGTGTTATGGCTACTACTTGGTTACTTATAAGGGTTGCCGTACGGCCGCTCTCCTGACATGTGTAGCCCCTTAGTGTAGGGGTGGTGTTAGTTTCTTGTAACATGATTACGTCTGGTGGGGTAGTTTTGGTGTGAATAAACTGCTGTAGAAGGCCCTGCTTACGCTTGTACCCCCTACAGTTCCACTGCCAAATTTCTAATTGTTGTTGTTTGCGTTCTGCCATGTTTGGTTATTGTTGGGTGTGCTTGGGTGTCTGTGCCAAACCTACGTTCGTTAAATAGTCTGTCTCTAGCGTCGTTAGTGGTTCATTGGGTGTTTTGGTTCTTAACGTAATTTCTGAAGCTCTGCTCTTGCAAGGCAAACTTTTGTTGAGTCTGTTGTATTTCGTTTTGCATTTGCTGCATTCGCTCAAGTATTTGAGTCATGAAGGTTTCTATTTTGTCGTTGGGATT
The DNA here is from genome assembly GCA_030143305.2 of Amblyomma americanum. NCBI lineage: Eukaryota > Metazoa > Arthropoda > Arachnida > Ixodida > Ixodidae > Amblyomma > Amblyomma americanum. The sequence continues at coordinate 24,725 of JARKHS020031790.1, read as the reverse complement.
GCTCCCCTCACTGTTGTTTCGTTGCGTCTCCATAGGAGGGCGGGTTGGTGTTCTAATTGGCGAGTAGCCTGTTCTCATCTCTTGTTTTTCTCTAATGAGCTCGTTGAGCTGTCTTTTCAGCTCGTTCGATTCTCTGCGACTCTGCTCGAGCTCGCGCCTAAGGTTTTTAATCTCTGCCGTTAATTGATTGCGTTGTGTTTGCGTGTTTGTGTTAGAGTGCGGAGCATAAAGCGATTTGGGAGGGCCGTCTCCCCAGCTCACCTTAACGTCGCCGCTCTTCTTCTTCTGCTGTTGTTGTCGCTGCCCCGGCTTGCCGGCGTTGTCCAGTTGCGGGAAGGACTCGTCCCGGCCTTGCGGTCCCCGACTCCGACTCCGGCTCCTGCCGTGGCTGCGGCTCCGTGACTCGCTCCGGCCCTGGCTCTCGTCCCGGAACCACCGCGGCCGCCTTCCACGGCTGCGGCTGCGACTGCGTCGCTGCTGTTGTTGAGGAGCCCCATCTCAGCTCGCTCGCTGACTTGAGGCGTTGCTTGCAATCTTTGGTCCCTGCCGCGTGGCCGCCGCCACACAGCAGGCACTTTGGCTTGCACTGGTGCATCTCCTCCGGGTTTTGGCAGCCGCACTGTCGGCAGGTCCTGGTTTCCAGGATCGGGCAGACGTCCATTCGGTGCCCCTGTTGGCCACAGGCGTAGAACACCTGCCTTGTGGGCCGGTAGGGATAACACCACATCTCCCCGCCGTAGTACAGCACCTGCTTCGGGAGCGCGGGTCCGTCGAAAGTGATGACGGCCGTGCTGGAGTTTCCCAGCATGCGGGCCGCCAGGATCTTCACGCCTTGCGGGCGGACTCGAAGGTTGGTCTTCAGTTCCTCCGGCGAGGTCCCTGGGTCCACGCCGTGGATGACTCCGCGCAGCGTGCCTTCCGGCGCCGCCACGTGGCCGTTGACGGTGTAGCTCTTGCCCCCGAAGCTCAGTTGCGTGATGCACCGAATCTTCTGGGCCGCAGCTTCGTTGTCTGTGCTTACGATGATAATATTCGAACCGTTGCGCAGTCGGATGATCAGGTCCTCCGCCTTACACCCTTGTCCGGTAGCCGCGACTACCGCCCGCGCCACTTGATGTGTCTGCAGGTCTTTAACCGCAAGTCACCTCGGTCGCAGGACTACCTTGATGTCGTCTCTCGGAAGCGGCGGGAGTCTCCTCCTCGGCGGCGCTCCTTCCCGCCCTAGGGAATTCCCTATGGAATTTCCGTTCCCTAGGCTCTGTCCCGCCAAAACTTGCTGCTGCTCGCCGCGTTGTTGGCGCCTTTTCTTTCTTCTCGACATGGCGATTTCCCAATCCGCGTTGGATCCGTCATTAGTGCTTACTTGTGAAAGTTGCGTTGCTGGAGTGCTGCTTCCTAGGGCTTGGCTACCCGCCGCTGCCGCCGCCGGTCCGCCTCGGACTTGCTGCTGCTGCTGCTCGGGCATCACCTCGATGTCTTCCTCCATTTGCGATTCGGCCGAAAATCTTGTCGGGCCTGTTGCTGAGGGTCGGTCGTAGTTAGGAGGTCTGTTCGGGACATCGTTCCGGGTCTTCTCTACCTCGGGCCGAGGCCGGGGAGGCCGCGGAGTCCCGCTCTCGTGCTAAGCCTCGTTAGGCTTAACGCCTGGTCGGCCACTTAGAAAATTCAAATGCCGATAAAATCCAAAATATTGGACCCACCGGCTTGAATTTTGGGTCCTCGTGGTCCTTTTCAATTCCTGCGTCAATCCCAGCCAAAATTGTGGTGGTCCAGTCGGATTATCCGGGTCCAAAAGCCCGAAAACTGCGGAGCGCATGTGACACACTTCCGGTCGCTTCGGCTGCTCGCAGCGCCCCTCTAATGCCGCGAACAAATATTTGACAAAAAGAGTGAAGAGAAGAAATCTAGTGTTAGAACTATGGGAAACTTCTAGGTCGTTCATTGAAGGATCCAACATTAATGAAGGAGCACATGACTATTTGAATAAAATATACAGTTTCTCGGAGAATTACAGGAAACAAAATGCAGTTTGCAGCTAGTAGTCTTATTTTCAGCGTAAGCATAAGTAGTAGCAAAGAGTAGTTAAGAAAATGATCCCAAATGACACTAGGTAACTACTGGGAGAAAAGAAAGAAAAGTTAAGTACTAAGAGATGTTCGGTTTTTATGAGTGTAGTATTTCAAAAATCTAAAACTGAGAAATCCTGTTGGCATACATTTTGAAAGAAGAGTTTTGAAAACACGCCAGTTCGATAGAGGTTACAGACAATAAAAGTTGGTTTGTTGGTTTATTAGTTGGTTTATAGAGTTTAACGTCCCAAAGCGACTCAACCTATGAGGGACGCCGTAGTGAAGGGCTCAGGAAGTTCAGGCCACCTGGGCTTTTTTAACGTGCACTGACATCGCACAGTACACGAGTACCCTTTGCGTTTCGCCTCCATCGAAATTCGACCGCCGCGGCCGGGAGCGAACCCGCGTCTTTCGGTCAGCAGCCGAGCGCCATAACCATTGAGCCACCGCGGCAGACAATAAAAGTACGTGGACATACTAAACCTACAAAATGAACTCATATAATTACGTTGAAATTTAAATACGATATTTACCAAATTTATCCAATTTGAACATATTATTTTACATGTCAGCTACAAGAACAAGATTCTTGCTGTTGAGCAGATACCTATCAAATAAATAGCACGGCTTGTTGCCTAAGAAGTACTTGCCCAATCTACACAGAAACATATTACTTTCAACTCATTGTAGAGCATTCATGATGCCAGAATAAATATCTTGAGGCTACTCAGTCTTTCACTGCATGCTGCTACAGTCATACGAACATCATCAACATCCTGAGAGTAAAGGCTGTGAACAAGTCTTTATACATCCTCCACACAGCTCTCATTTTTCATTTTTTTGTGTGGCTATGACGCCGTTTGCGAAGGTTATGCTGGAACGAATTTTCCGCAGTGCTAACCACCCAACCTATAACGAAGACAAACAAGTCTGGTGGTGGTAAAAATATCACAGTATCTAAGAATTAGAGAAGCTCGCTAGAATTGATTCGGCTGATTTTAGGCTCGATGAGAACGACCCGGGATTCTGAAAGTATTCACTGATCTTTCGCTCAATGTAGGTCGCTATTAAAGACGGTTGAAAGCTTGGAACGAACCAAGAAGTTTGAGCATGAAACTCAATTCGGAAACAAAAAAAAGAAACCTAGCGTTGTCCATGAAGTACGAGGAGGGGTGAATGGCTTGCCGCAAAAGTTGGCAACAGCGGTCTGAGGCGACAAGCATTATGACATTGTGTCGCTATTCGTGTATTGCTCGAAACGCGCAGGTTACGTCATCCGACGACTTTTTCCTTCCTTCAATACGGATGACTTTAGAAAGAGCACGGATTCCTCTTTCTTTCATAGGAAGATGAAAACACATTCTCTTTACCAACCCTCGCTATCTGAGAAGGCTCTCATATCTATGTCCTGCTTTACCGCGTGTCAAGGTATTAACGTGCTCAGTTTTTTTGTCTGCTCCTCAGAATGTCCGCTCACAGCTTCAATTGGCACCTAACTTCTAGCTTCCACTAAAGCTTAACACTCACAACTCGAGCCGCAGCCTTTGAAGAGACTATAAGGAGGAATACAAAGTTCTGCTTGTTTCAGACAACCGTGGTTAAAAATCGCAGATATGTCATTTTACTTACAAAATATCTATCATAAGCCAGAAGTTCACGTAAAAGCTAAATACACGTAGCGACACGCCTACAGTATTTGGATAACTGCTCCAGGTCCACGTCGACACTGTTAGCTCATCGCACATACAGCGCAATTTCACCCGGAACCGCCGTAGAAGAAACCCATACAGCCTGGTCAGGGTTACTGTGATTCAGATGCGAATAATCGCCTGCTTCGAATATCGCTCAGCCGGCCTGCCTTTAGCAAGCGTGTTTCTGAAATTTCAGAAGCGCCAGCTGAGCCAAGCTCTTTTGGTCATTTGCCCTCAGTGCGAATGGCGAAGTCAATATTAGTGCTGCGGGTGATAAGGTTTGTTTCGTGGCGGACAGTATGATAGCACCATCTGTTGATAAATGTTACAACAAAGACCCGTCGGCTAGGCGTAAAAGGCGGCTTTGTATACCTTCGTTTCCCCGATTCGTCGAGATTCGCTGCTTTTAGCGATTCGCCGTTTGAATACAATTAAAAAAAAAGAGTCGTAATGACGCCTGCGTATGGGCGGGTTGTAAACGGAGGTGGGAATCGAGGACTTCGCGATCTTCACAGCAACGCTGATGCAGTCTAGGAGCAGTAATCTATCAATTTACCTTTACTGCTTCCTATTTTTTTTCGCTTTAATGTACTTTTAACTTAGGCCGTCTTAACTTGGCGAATCGACCGATATGCATGGTTTTGTGGTTCTGCTGTGTACGGCAATCACGCTTCACCGCCTCCTTCCGCGCTAAAAGACTACACCCATTGTGTTCTCGGGAACGTCGGGCGCAAATACACGAGATAAGAGACGGCTACGCTCAAAGGCTTGAGATTGAAGTTATCGGTGATATGCGGAATTTGTCCTTTTGCGAAAGGGCAGCACTCCGACAATGAAAACCGCATTCTTCGGTATACTTTTATACCACTGAGTGTCGAGCACGACCAATCTCCGCAGTGTAAAACAGCCAGTCCAGTGATTCTACCGGCGCAAAACAATGAACATATGCGTCAGCACCTTGTGGTTTTCGCTGCTGGCAATTACACGCATGGACGTCACGGATGGTAAGCTAATTTTTTTAATCCTCACCTTAGAGAACATCCAGGCCAAACGCGTAGCATGTTATTAAAATTTTAATTGCTTGAAGCTTCAGTCTTCTGTGTATAGAAGTGCATTCAGCAAACAATGAGGTTCCTACTGGATTTCTACTGACGGCCGTGTCACTGAGATTGTTCGAGGCTGTTACCTCGTTATAATGAGTGGGCTGTAGCAAAAACTGCATTATTTCATAAAAGTGGTTGCACTAGGCTTGCTTCTGTTCATCGGCTGTGAAAAATTGCAGTTTGTACTGCGTGTTGGATGAAAATTTCACACTTGCTGTACTGTAGTCACTGCCAGTTGTGCGTGGAGATAAAAATAAATCCTTTCTGGTTAAGGAGATGAGCCGGATTCAGTTGTTGCTATTAGTTTTTCCGTTCTTAACAGAGGTAGAATCACAAAAGAGCGCGATAAGCTTCTATGACAAAATAGGAGACCTAGTGGATTGTGCGAGGGGTCGTCAGTCCAGGACTCCAGTAGCCTCCACCGACGCTTTGGCCACGGCATCTAGAGCATCCTGGTCTTCCACGGTGCCGCAGGCTAGCGTTACCTCCTACTGCTCTAGCGCCGCGCTGGGTGGCTTTAAGTGGTTGGGTTTAGTTGCGCAAGTGCATATAATGTGTGAGAACGTAGGTATATCACCGCACCAGGGACATGTATCGGCGTATAGTATTGGGTTGCAGGTGGCGCAGATTGGGGAAATTGAGTGTTTAGATGCATCTTAGGTGATAGTTGTCCGCCGGGGAAAGTTGCTTATGTGGCGGGGGGTAGAGACACCGATTTAGGCAGAGGGTCTCTTGACGTGTAGAAAAATGGGTTGAGATGGAGTAGAGGATAGAGTCGGTGTGCCCAGCTAGCTAGGTATTTTGTCGAGCTAGGGTGCCGGCCCGGATATTCCCATCAAGACCTGCATGTCCTGGTACCCAGGTAATGACGTGATCATGTTCTAGACGAATCAGCAGAGTCAAGATTTGGACTGCATTTTGTACAAGGTAACACAGGATAGCAACAGCGGAACAAACGCAGAGAATAAAGAGCACAGACCTAGCGTCATCCTATGTTCTTTACTAGCTCGCTTTCGCTGGTTCTCTTTCATGTAAGAGAAGAGCTATAGTTTCACTTTTACTGCCCTTCACCAATTTTATATTATCAAAAGACCCCATTTTATTTTAACTCTTGCCATATTATTTACTGTGATTATACTGTTTATAAGAAGGGGCTTTCCGATGGTTAAAGCGATTTTACTATTGTTTCCTGTGCTTAGCATATTTTAAAAGTTATAAAACATCTTAAGACTACTAAAAATACAATTTTCATTATTATTTCACGGCAGTGTATTTGGCGTTGAGCGTGTGAGTATTTTCTGTTCATACTTACTATTGTCCACAGACGCACAGCTCCAATTCAATCAAGTATCCCTCCGAAGTTTTATTTCTTCCTTTAGTTTCCTGTTTCACTTTCAGGCTTTTCAATAAAATAGGTTTGTCCTAACGACTTTAAAGTAATTCAGAGAGTGCAGAGTATTTCTGTGGTAGGAACGCTAGTTTTATTTAGGTTTCCGCCATTGTAACCTGCTCTGTGTGGACGTTTTTTTTGATGAATTTATGTCAAGAACAAGTCTGTAACGTACGGAATAATCATGATTTTTGGAAAGGCTGCGTCTGATTACTATTTCAGGTGCTTTGTGCAGTTACCATGATACGTTGGCTGACATGGGATTAAAAAAAATTCTGGCATCTCCTCTGCTCGAGAATCTTCCACTTGACGATATCTACGAAAAGTTTGGCGACTTTTACACCGTTTGGGTCTCCCTGACCAAGGGCAGGCTATCCGGATTAGCAAACCTGCGCAGAGGCCGCCGGAATTTTTTGAACGCCACGGACTGTGGCTTGTCCACCGTCCTTCAGGTAGAAGGAGGGCCTTTGGTCATCACCTACTACGGCTTCGCGAGGTCGGCGCTCCTGGATGCTCGATTTCGGCTCCGCATCATCATTCGTCACTTCAAGATGACGATATACGTGAAAGAGTGAGCACGTCAATTTGTTTTCTGGCCAACTTCACTTATACCGTTAATTCACGCTAACGTGCCATTGAACGGAATTACGAATTCTGTCCTTAAAGAGAGATTAGTGTAAGGTTCTAAGTCGGTCATTCTTGCCCAGAACAGAGCTTAGACAGAGTAATTGCATAAATGGGAAGTGTGTGCCGACAACTCTTGATGATTTTGGTGACTGCGCCTATAGGAACCAAGGAGGTTATATAATAATAGGAACGTATATATTTCTCTCACAACGAATGGCTCAACGCGTGCATTTATAAAGCTATTTTGACTTGGATGAGAAGCACCCTCAAGAGAGCAACCGGGTGATTTGTGTAAGGATTGATTTCGCGAAAATGACGTCACGACACGGCCGTTTCGTTCGAAGAGGGGATATTTTTTGCGATTTTCACGGCAAAGCAGTGCCCTTTTCGCTGATTAAAAATGCGGGTTGTTTTCGCGATGGGTGACCTACCAGCTTAGCTCATCTTCGTGCTTACCTACATTTCCGCTTTAATGCCCGTTTGAAGAGGTCACTTTTTGACAAAAGGCTTATTTTTCTATAAGACGGGAGGAGAGTAGATGGGGTGATAGGAGAATGAGGTACAGCCAAACTATATCTTAATTTTTATTAGTTCTGAAGAATTGAATACGGGCGAAGCTTGTAAAGTGAAAGACTGAAATGTAGTGGTCTTTTAGAGTGTCAAATTATATATCAAGAAAAGCGCAGCCTAGGGCAGCTTAGTGACAGATTTCGAAAATATCACGTAATACCGTCGACACGACCGGCAGAAAAATTGCAAATAATTGGACACCTTTGTCCTGCAGTGGATTCAACTCAGCTGACAAATGAAGGCTGACACGTTATTGCATATGAATCACCTATTTCCTTTTACGTTCTTTTATGTATGTTTCCAGTGAAACTTCGGGATGAGGTAAGCATCCGTAATAGTCCGGAGCTTGGCTATTCCTAGCAGGCACGCGAAGCGAATCCTTCTTTTACGTGTCGTGTTCTTCTCAGTGCAGGTTTTTCTGAATATTCCTTCAGCGCCGATCTCACGACCTGCCCGAACAAATAGTAAATAAGTTGCTCCTATTCTTCAGCTGTAATCGTGACGCTCATAGCTAGCGCATTTACGCGTTTAATAATAATAATAATAATAATAATAATAATAATAATAATAATAATAATAATTGGTTTTGGGGGAAAGGAAATGGCGCAGTATCTGTCTCATATATCGTTGGACACCTGAACCGCGCCGTAAGGGAAGGGATAAGGGAGAAGGGAGTGAAAGAGGAAAGGAAGAAGGAGGTGCCGTAGTGGAGGGCTCCGGAATAATTTCGACCACCTGGGGATCTTTAACGTGCACTGACATCGCACAGCACACGGGCGCCTTAGCGTTTTTCCTCCATAAAAACGCAGCCGCCGCGGTCGGGTTCGAACCCGGGAACTCCGGATCAGTAGTCGAGCGCCCTAACCACTGAGCCACCGCGGCGGGTTACGCGTTTAACGCAAATATCTCGGCTTCTACACAGGTCTCGGCTTAACATATCGGCCACTATACATGATGGCGAAGAACCTGGTTTGAGCTAACTTAGCTGTGACTGCTGTTGAGCGCACACGCGCTCAACAGTTGAACAGGTACATTTGACGTAATGCGCAACACATTACCTGGTTTTTAGTAGCACGCAAAATTGTTTCTGATTTTTTTGTATTTTCCTTCCGTTGCGTCTACACTTCATAAATTCATGCAACTGGGATGCATTTTCTCACTCTACCACAAAATTATAATTCCTATTCACAAAGCTCTAGTCACACAAGAGGTGCAGACTTCGATTGTATGCTTCAGAATACAGGGCAGAATTAATAGGAAAAAAATTTTGCCTGGTTTTCCTGTAATCTCCTATGCCGAAAACTTCCTGATCATTATTGCCCGAGTCAAATGCTTTTCTGCCCTTTACTAGGCAAAAACATCCCGGTTTTCGAAACCAAGCGGTAAGCGGGCCTACCACATTTCTTCAAAGCTTGCACTCACTCGCATCTGCTAGATTAAGTAATGTTGAAAGCAAAAGTTACAGTTTTCCTAAAACCAGCTAAATTTTATACCTGTCAGGCCTAGCCAGAAAACCAGAATACATTGTGTATTGAACGCTGGCGCCTTTTCTTTGAGCTGTTCTGAGGTACTGTGAAGCATGCCATTTCTTCAGTATTAGGTGCCTACTATGAACGTTACCTTTTAATTTGAGTGGAGACTTGGAAAGCATGCACAAGGCTCTTTGCGCTTCGCATTTCTCATGTTTGTTACCGAGAGCGAAGCCTTTAACTTGATTTGTTCGAAAGGCCACGAATCTTGTGGTGCGCAGAACAGCCAGATGACAAATGTGCGTTGTGTTCAAGAATGCTGGCCCGTATCGGCGATTCACGACATTAAGTCTGTTTTCCAGATATGCACATCTCAGAATTGTAGTGTCAGACGCTGCACACTTGCGGTATCCCCGGGGTGCTATTTGCTGATTTGGTTGAGGGAAATAGAAAGTCATGCAAAGTATTTTATTATAAGGTGCTGAAATCAAATGACAAAAAAAAACCGTAAAAGCGAAATTAAAGCAAGAGACCATAACATTAATACTGAACACTACATCGCAAGTGCCTACTATAAAGACGTTTAAGTGAATGTGATTTAAGCAATAAAATAAACATACGTGGGTCATTCCTTTGAACTCCAATATCTCTTAATATAATTTTTCTGATAAATTTCGCCCACTATTAGGAAAACCAAAAAAGATTGGTGATATTTTTTTTTCCCTTTGACCTGCACACAGATGAAAAAGTACTGAACTAGAATGGTGCATATCTACACAGTGTGCTCTTTCGAAGGCAGCTTTTTGGAAAAACCAGGTCAACAATTATGATTTCGGACAAAAAATGATTTACCTCCAAATATTTGCTAGAGAAAGGTAATTCTTCTTCCAGTTTAACAGCAGAAAACGACAAATAAAATAAAATCACTTAGAAATATTATTGTGCAGTACTTGCTGAGAAAATGTGTGTTAACAAGTCCTGAAAATTCATAGGCAGTGTAGGGTCTATCCTGAGCCCTGCCGGGATCATTTAGCACCGCCATATACGAACGCCAACTTGTATACTGTTTCTATCAGCAAAACTAGAACGTGCCCTGATGGAAAAAATTTAACCAGATGAAAAATACGGGTTTTCTCACATATTGTTTAACATAATTCTGTTGCCCTGAATTTTATTCGTACCTAAACAATTTATTGTCCTCTATGGCACAAGTTTTCTTTTTTGTGCGCAACGTAGGCACTCGTTTCTTCTTCCGCGCAGGCCTGCTCCAAATAAGCTGTCTCTTCAAGCATTCGGCTTCGAGAATGGACAACCTGAGGTCGACATCTCACAGCTGGGGAGCAAGAATATCTTTTTCAGCGCAGCGGCGTGGTTTGCGGAACGTTCTTTAAGAGAAAAGGTTGGCAAAGCACTTGGTCCAATAGTGCACAACTTTGCACACCAATTTGTTGGCATGCTGGAACTTTACGCCATTAATGGTACTGCAATTGGAGGTTAGTATGTCTTTTATTTCCGTTTCTTCTTTATCCGTTCCAAGGGAAATACCATTGTTCTAAACCTCTCTTCCAATCTGAAAAGACCAACACGCTAGAGCCAATATGCATGAAAGAATAATAATAATAATAATAATAATAATAATAATAATAATAATAATAATAATAATAATAATAATAATAATAATAATAATAATAATAATAATAATAATAATAATAATTGTTTTGGGGGAAAGGAAATGGCGCAGTACCTGTCTCATATATCGTTGGACACCTGAACCGCGCCGTAAGGGAAAAGAAAAATCATCATTTGATGGCACTTTCGATGCGTTGTTAAAATTACTGAGCGGGCTCAATAAACACCAAAATGAAGACCGAAAAGAGAGCACCATGCGTAGATTTCCTTTCTTGCCTTCTTTATTTTGTTCTGCTCTTATATGCACTGAAGTTCTTGCCATAAAATGAAATGAGTGCTCAAAGAAGGAATCAGTGCTACTAAAGCAGTATAATCAATATTGCTAGAGGATCAAATGTTTTTGTAGCATTGTGCACGAAGTTTATCATTACGAACTGTACATGCGACATAAAATTGTTTATATCTAAGGTGCAAACACACTGGTGTTGCTTAATTGTAGGTGTAACCACGAAAGTCTCGTGGCTGCCAAATCAACTTGGTAAAATTGTCCAACCAGAATGACGGTATCGCAAACTTTTTGGAAGTGAAGGAATAGTTTGGTTTTTCTTCACAACAACGTCCAGGTTGGCATTGTACTTTCAGTTTTATGTGCAATATGACGCTAACTGAGGTTGTTAATAGCTTTAAATCATTGGGCATATTATTCTCCATCACCTTATCATTCGGCGATCACGTACACCATGTATTATAAATTTATTCCCATGTTATAATGTTCTCATGGAAGGATTCAGTGATAGCAGGAACAGCTGAGTAATAGTTATTTGAATTTTGATATTTCAAACGACACTACACTTGATTGACATAAAAGGTCGAGAACACAAAAACTAACAATTCTCTTTAAGCCAGATATTATAGTCCAAGTGATTCGCACTACGTAAGGTTTTAAACAAAAGATATTTAGTGGTCTGTACTAAAGGCGTCAACAGACTTTTGCGCATGCTGATATCAGCGTTATCAGCATCTGAACACTCTCAGAATTCATTTTTGCTTTCACGTCTTTGGGGCTTTAATGGACGTCAAGATATCTACATCGGTTTTTTCCCGAGCCTGCCGCACAACTCTATTACCGTATGTCTTGTGTTTAAAACATAAAAAGTGATATTTCTTTCAGTTAACGGTCTCAATGCTGGAAATGTAAGAGATATTGCTTCATTGCAGACTGACAGCAATTGGATTTTTTTTGTTCTGTTTGCAACTGTGCATAGCACAAGTGGCGCTCAATGCTGAAGTGCATACGCTACAACGAGAGTAATCATGCGAGTGACCCTCGGCTACCCCAGTCTTGACTACTACGCAATTTTTTTCCAATGCGACACAGGTCTCTTCGTCCAAATCCCTCCTCTGCAGAGGAACTACTTAAGCAGCTACGGCACCATCAGGTGTCATCGTAGGAGGAATATCATGCGTAAAGTAAACTTTTTGGCAGAACGTAGTACTCCCTTCCTGCAGGATGGTTCCCGTCACTAGCATTATAATTATCAAAAAATCCTCTGCTTTTGGGCGCTCACTCAACTACACTAATGGCGAAGGCACGCTTACGCTACTTCGCAAGAGTGGTCTCCAGGCAACTTACAAAATTGTATCTTTAAAAGCGCCCAGAAATTTGTGCTTCTCACTAAGCGTTGCGCTAAAATGGGGCAAAAATTTGCAGTGCCCGTAAAAAACCTACTCCACGCCTCACTTCTTGCTCATAGGGTTGTTCTTGAAGACACCACTGTTCTGTTGCAGAATTTACATAGAAAAGAAATTCCCCCCTGTAGTTCCGAGTTTATAGCGCAGGGTGGTGGTAGTGGTGGTGGTGTAAATATACAATAGGGTTTTATAGCGCAGGGCTGCAAAATACGCTATCGTAGTTTTATTCCACGCTGTACAGGGAACATACCAAACGCAGGCGAAGTGCAAAAACGACCATGTACCGAAGAAAAAAATTACCGGTACACTCGCCAAGTTCAAGATGCAGCTGCTGCAGAAATGAATTTCTGCAGCAGCTGCAGAAACGGCTTCAGGGCCCCAGTCAAGTTGTAGGCAGCAACTTTTAGCCCTGGAGACCGTCCAGTATTCTGGTAAGTAAAGAACTGAATTGAAATTGAACTGAATTTCTGGGTATTGTCCTTAGAAACCGCTGTATTCATTCAAGATTATCTCCTACATACGGGTAGTATAGGTTCGTCATTGTTAGAGTAAAAAAAAAAGGACTCAATAAGCAAGCATAATGGGACAGGCGATCTCCGTGATGTGCATATTTGTGCCCGTACGTTAAAAAAATGTGTTCAATTTCAGTTCATTCTACTAATGTATAAAGTGCAGGCTTTAAATAAATAGACGGGGTACATTGTTATTCATGTGAGGTCTGGAATTCGCACACTAAAGTGTGCACTAATGTACTCGCGTGAAAGCCTGTGAAAATTAAGCGTCTTTTGCAGGAGGCATTCCGTGACATCATTTTTGTAGTGGCGGAACTTCTAGGGTTACCATTGAGCTTACGCTAGATAGATGGCAGTACCATGCCTCTGCCAGCGGATTTAAAAGATGCGTGGCTACTACAACATCATGCGTTATTCTTTCCACAATACGCTGCATAATGAGTTGACACATTTTGATGTCAGATAAGTAAATTAACTTTCTACTTTAAAATTGATTCGGCCGTGGCGCTTTGGTGAAGTAACGTAACTCTCTCGGCATACACTTCAAATCAAGCATTCGCTTTGTGCGCTCTGTATTCCTCACCTTCCGACAAGGACACTCATCGAAACATTCATTTTTAGGCCTCCCTCAATGCCAGTAATGCTGCATGGTGTAACAGAAAAATCCCTTTCACAGACCTAAACATCCTTATTTTAATAACGCATTTCCTGCAGCGGTATGGAAAATTAATGCATTCTACACAGCGCTATTTAACAGTACTTTTTTAATAATACTTCATATTCTTCGGAATAGTCAAAACCAAAGAGAATCAATTCAAATTACTACCAGCTAAGCTGCCCCTGATTATTTATAGCAGGAGCTACATGTCAGTTCGCTGTCATTACCACCACCAGGGCTACGTGTTAACAATATTAGCCGTTATGTCTAAGCATGGTTGCCAGTTATTTCAGCTTTTAATTCAGCCTTTACAACGATTCAAAACACTTAACTTGTTCTCGAAGAGCAGGACTAACTTTACAGTGATTCAACACGATGGGGCTACCGACTTCGAAAACGTACTTTTACAATCACCTTACTTCACTGTTTACTCTCTCCGTCTATGTTTATTTTGCAACACATCTCCCCTTTTTTTCTTTCCCCCTATAAATTAGCATATACTGACGGCCTCTCTAGACTACAGCGCAACTACACAATGCTGGATACTTCGAAACCACCTGATCTTGTATTTTCAGCTGAGAAGCACCCGCGGGAAGATCCTCAGTACGAACCATCTCTGCTTGTCAACCTCATCGGAGACCAAATCCACCAGGAAGGTTTGGGGCCTGAATATTTCCCACCTGTTCCTTGGGCTGACCCTACATGGTGGGGCTTGTTTGGCTACAGCATCAAACGCATTGTCCTCACCTCGCGTCTGGATCCCGTTGTCTTCACCGACATCGAAGACACCACCTGGGGCCTGTTTACTTACCGCATCTACAACGTCACGGTGGATGGACTAGCTTTTGTGCGAAGGGGCGGGGACAACTCTGTCTCCGTCGAGGAATGCGGCATAGAGGCGCGCGTCGCCTTTACCTTTGAAAACGTCAGGTTCAGGGTGTACGCCAGCACATTCTTGTTCACAGTCCGAATCGACGTCTTTGTCTACGAAGCTGACTTCATACTGGAAGTTCACGAGTGAGTAGGTAGTTCGTTTCACACGAAATGACAGAATGTTGAATCGTACGCATCCGAATTGCTAATAATATCAAGTTTTATATCGCTAAATGCAATATATGAACTGCTTCCCTCGGCTGCACTGTTTGCTTATTTTTGCGCTAATTTAACGCTTGATGTGACATTTAATGATTACGTTTCTCTAATAACATCTCTCTTTTTCTGATTCAGTAATAATTAATTGAAAATCTGCAACGTCTGCTGCGACACAAAAAGTCAAACAAGCAGCATATACGGAATGATTGTTGTGGTGCATCTGCCCTAAAACAAGCTACCGCCGAAGAAGTTAACCTCCGTTTTCTCTTTAGAGGGGGCGCTTACACAAAGAAAGACAGATGGATTATACCCACTGCTGTGTATGATGCTTGATTGTGCGCTTTCTCGCTCCAGGGGATGCCGATTTTTAATTCTTTCTGACTGAATCAAGCAAATACTGCATCCTAAAAAGTAATTAGAGAATAGGGACGATTAACTGCGACATTATGCGCTGATCTGCCGCACCAACAAGCGAGCTGCGACGCTGAGAGGAGCACTTAACATGTTGCATTTAGATATACAACACATACAACACGGGCTTTTGCTAAAACTTTGTGAGGGTGTGCAACTTCTTTCTGTAATCCTTCGCAGCGGGCTAGTCGGAACAAGTTAAAGTTACAGGCAGAAAGAGGGCGTTTTCTCCAACTAAGATTTAAATTGAAAAGCACG
This sequence comes from Amblyomma americanum, assembly GCA_030143305.2. Taxonomy (NCBI): domain Eukaryota; kingdom Metazoa; phylum Arthropoda; class Arachnida; order Ixodida; family Ixodidae; genus Amblyomma; species Amblyomma americanum. The sequence goes on along the minus strand of JARKHS020031790.1, from coordinate 9,554 downwards.
CGTTTCAAAACCGGCTCAGTTCCATTCTACAGGTGCAACTTTAATTGCTTATGAAAGGAAGGTAAAGAAAAGGAGATCTTGGCGAGGGAAAAGGGTAAGAGACACCAGCTGAGGGATAGCCTGAGGTGAGGGAGGGGGTGGCGAAAGTCTGAGGACGTCTTTTTTTGCTAGTCAGGATAAAAGAGGCCACAATGTTGCTCCTCTTTGCCCCCTCCATCATTTCTCAGCACAGGCGACCTCGCCCCTTTTACCTTCCCACCCTCCACCCCCAATTTATTGCAATCTCTGTCAGGAATTCCATGGCAAGATTTATTTTCAACAGAGCTAGACAACAGGACCAGACATTGGAAGAGACAAACATAACGCTGAACTTACATTTTGTTTATTAGAAGATAGAAAGTCCATTTGTGCATACAAACATTGGCGCACATCCACACGTGTTGTACCCGCCTTCCATGCTACGCTTTGTGTAGCAAGGTAATTTCTTTTGCAGACAAAAGTAGAGACGTAGTGCTAAAGCATGCGTTTTGGATGTGTTAGCAAAACGTCTCTAGTGTTGTGTGCGAAAGAAATGACCGTGTTTTGGCTTTCTGTAATCTGAGCATCAATGTATCACAGCGCGCATGTGCGCCCATGTTTGCATGTGCAAATTGACTTCCTATCTTCTAATAAACTAGCTGTAAGTTCAGAGCTATGTGTGTTTGACTCTTCCAATGTCTGGCCCTGCTGTTTAGCGCTGTTGAAAATAACTGATGTCATGGAGCACCAACTCGCCCAGTCTGCGGTGCTTCTACAAGAATTTCGAGCTGCACTTCGAGCTGTCTGCTGTCATCCCCGAATCGATCACCGAACCAGTTCTGAAACATGTGGTTTTAAATTAAAATCACGGATACAGATGATGCCCCATTTTGTCATTTAGTTAAATCCCAACCATACAGACGATGCTGTGGAAGTGTTCAATTTAGGTATTACGAAGTTACTTGTGTGTTAATGTATGTGCCCTAATGAATACACTTGAGTGATACGGTGATATGAAAACGAACAGGTGTAATTTACACAAACAGCCAATGGGTGTGAGATGCTGCTCAAGAAAGCAAAATACGACCCCTTTACTTGTTTAGAGCGTGAATGTTTTATGCAAAGCGCCATGCTACTGGCCATTCATTTCCGCCTTATCAGGTTGCCCTGTTCTACAGGTGCTCGCATGCCTACCAGTGTCCTCCTTCTTTGATGAGCAAAATGGAATGGGTAGACGTTTCAAAGCAGAGAGCGCTATCTCTGAAAAGCGCACTGAATCTTTAGTCATGTGATATGTATACGGTACGCACTGGTGAGAGCCGCGAATGTTGTCAGTATTGCATTTAGCTTGTAACTACGGTGACATTAAAGATGTCCAGATCTCTTGAAGCGTAGTCGCGGAAGAACTGCAGGATATATGCTCCTTATTGGATACAAAAATCATTTCTGTGGCATACAGTTTGTTATTTTTCTTCGAACTTAAGATGTCGCATAAAATGAAAGCTCGTAAACTGTCATGACTGAGTATTGTGCATGATGATTCTGGCATTTCTTTCAGGAGTGACAAGACGCTCAAGATTCAAGACTACCAGCTCAACTTCACCGTTCCCATACGGATGGACGCCTACGTACTTACTCCCATTATCGGGCCCTTAGCCGAGGTGTTTGGCAGATACACGAACCGGCTTTTCAGCGAGGAGGAAACTGAAAGGCTTAAAGTTGCGTCGAGGAAGTACGTTGAGCGAGCCTTACTCAAAGTGCAAGAATTCATCACTGATCCTGCATCCATGATGCCCTGGGACAAGTCTATCATCGAGTCATACCGGAGGTCCAAGGGAGAAATATAAATTTTGGAATGCACTGAAAAGGGTTCCGCGGGTGTCAAATAAACTATCCATGATTAGGTTATTGCCATTTCACACCCGTAGAGCTTCTGACGAGTTAATGCTTTTCTGTCTATTGAAACATATACTTGCTTTGGGCTTCATATGAGTTTGAACTTTTGGCTGCATTTACCGGTATATCACGCGGAATAAAGAAGCCAACAGAGAAAGCTTATCCACTCGGTGAGTCCCAAAATAAGAGAAAGTTGTCAGGGGTTTAGTTTAACCATATAGAATAGCAGTCTACCGTGGAGCCACCCTCAGGTTGCGCATTCCTCCGCCCTCTTCATGGGCTTCTCCGGCCACGGTAGCCAACCTCTGGGTTTCTTTTCGTGACAGCCACCTTGAAGTTGTGCATTGCTCTCCTCTCGCCATAGACTCCCAAGCACTTAGGCTAAGCGCCTCCTCCTACCCTCTCTCCGGTCTCCCACTTTCCCTCTCCTTCCTCTCCCCTTAAAATATCGAGAGGGACATACAGAAATCTGCCACCTGCCCGCCATGGCGGGTGGAAAATAAATTGAATTACCCACAAAATTCAACTTAATAACGTTCCAATAAATTAATTAATTATGGGTCAGGGTCTTACGGCTGACACTGGAGATTTCTCGGTAGAATGGAAAGTTAGCTGGCTAAACCAAACCTATAAGCTGTAGTGGAAAATCTGAAGTGCATATATGATATATATGAAACCACCCTGCGAGTACTTAAGTACTTATCAAGGCCGCACATTTATTAATCCACTACACAGCGTTGACTCCCGCCGTAACTAAACACTGAAGGGCGATGAGCGTAAATGAGCGTATTGAAAAATGCTTAAGTAATTTGGGGCCCACGGCGCACCTATAAGGCTCGGCGGGTACCTTGTAATAAGGTACCTGGTGTAAGTGGCTGCAACAGCGGTGGCCCTGTCATTCCTGTAGAGTCGAGGCCCGATTACCTTCGCGTTGCTTGTCGGAGCAGAGATCGTCCCTTTGATTTACCTTACTGTTTGGGCTTGCGATCGCGTTAACGGCAGAGCCGCCGAGTTTTGATATGATTTGATTTTGTTTGGTTCCTTGGCATTTGAGAGGCAGCCACTAGACTCATAGAAGGCATTGCAAAGGCCCCAGTCCCTCTGTGTACAGTGCAGCAGCAGTTCTCTGTGTTTCAAAGATACTGAGAAAAAAACACGCAGATATTACGCAGGAAAAATAGGCAGATAATGAATATGTCTAACAAACTATAGACATGAAAAATATGTACTGGGGCAATGGAAAGAAACTCGAACATAGCAGAGAGTAGGCGCTATACTGTTCACATTTTTTTTTCATCACAGTTTTGCATCGGCGGTACCAAAAGGACGCTAGAATCGTCCGTGATGCACTATAGTTTTCGCACAAATAAAAGCGCGATCAAAAGAAATTCTAACTCCAGAGCGGGTAGGCGCCGCGTTGTTAGTACACAATGCCGGACCTCCTTACTAATGCAAGCAGTGCTATAGCACATAACTGCAATGCTGTAATAGTGTCACGTAGTGGTGACTGCAGTCTGGAGAACAAAAAGGCTGCGAAAATGGTGTCTAAACAAAACTATTTATTTGGGCTGACTTGCGCTCACAATGGACTGAATCACTCAGCGGAAGCGTAGCAACAAGTGTGCTCGGCAGTGTCGAACAGAATACCCGCCGCTGTCGGCCGTGCGAAATTTAAAGCTGATAGCGAACTGTCGAGATAAAGTGTGCAAAGTTACTAGAACATTCTAAAAAAGCGTAGAATCAGCTCTACCTGGATGCGATCAATTGAGATAATTGTGGTCGCGTCTTGCATCGCAAACAAAGCGGTAAAGAAGCATGCCGGCAGTTTTGAAGAATGAACGAACAAACACTGCAAAGACTCGCGGAATTCATCCCCTCTTAAGAAGCATCGACCCGATGCATTATAAATAAGGCGACTAGCAACAAATAAAATGGATCGTGCGAAAATAAACACGGAGTGTGGAAACACAGCGTCCTTTAGCGCGCATAATAGGGCTTTAGACGGACGACATGGACAGCTTCTGCTCGTACGCGGCGTCGCTGGGATGCAGTCATTGCGTCAGGAATGACTACATAATCCAGCTCACCTAGCCTTCGAAAAACTTCGTTCTGGCCGAAATAGTGGCGCAAGGCGCAAATGCTTTTCACTCAATCCACGGCGGCGAATGGGCGTCCAAACCCAGACTTAATCTCCTGACTTGTACTCCGCGCTGTCTTCGTACGTTGTGCGTCTGGCGTAGGTCCGCTGCTGGTCTTTGATCCTTAATCGGGCAAGTCTTCGGGCTTGTTGTTGTTGTTAGCCTATCAAAAGATGGCACCTACCCACACTGGGGGAACAGCCAAGAATCGGGTGGCTATTGTACTCGGGTAATTAAAATGAAAAACACGCGGGAAAGCAACACCGGAGGATTCTTCCTCATGAACAAAAAAGGGATAAACGTTTTGATTCCAAAATTAGTAATAATAATAAAGAGAGGGACTGAAACAGAATTATTAAGTCAAAATGTAATAATTGACATAAAAGAAAATTTTGTGACACTTAGCATGGCAGTCGGTGAGATTCTAGCAGGGCTTCTGTGCGTTGAAGGTAGGCTGCGACGTCGACGTTCTCTTCTTCGGTGACGTTGGGCAGCATGACGTCTAGCGTGGTCGTGGCCTCCCTGGCATGGACAAGCCTAAAAGGCCTCATCTGAGTGGTCCTCTGCACGGCGGTCTTGTAATCGAAGACGACGTAAGGCAGGATGACGTCCCAGGTCATGTGTTCGGTATCGACATATATGACTAGCATATCGGCGATAGTTTTGTTCAGGGGCTCGGTCAGTCCGTTGATTTGCAGATGGTATGCAGTTGACCTCCGGTCGCTATTTTGGCTGTAACGCAGGATGGCTTGCGTGAGGTCCGCCTTGAATGCTGTTCCTCTGTCCGTGATGACCACATCGGGGGCACCATGCCGCAGAAGAATGCACTCCACGAAAAATTTCGCGACATCTGCTGCTGTTCCGTTCGGTATGGCTTTTGCGTCGTCGTAGCGGGTCAGGTAGTTGGTCGGTATGATGATCCACTTGTTGCCAGACGCTGACTGTGGGAAAGGGCCATGTAAGTCATGCCGATTTGCTGAAAGGTCCTTGAAGGGGCTCAATGGGGTACAGAAATCCTGCTGGTCGTGGAAAAGGGGTCTCTCGTCGCTGACAACCTCGTCAGGTTTTCATATAATGTGCGACATCGACAGACAGTCGGGGCCAGTAATGCTTGTCTTCAATGCGGCGGAGGGTGCGAGAAAACCCGAGATGTCCAGCTGTCGTCTCGTCGCGTGAAGCGTGTAGAACTTCTTCGCGGAGACAAGCAGGTACCACAAGGAGGTAGGCTGTTTGGTAGCTGCGAAGGTCTCACGAGGACATCTTTCTGTACACAGGAGAGGAGGAAGACAATCCTCGCTTGAATGAGGCGGGGGTGGAGAAGCGTTGCCTTCCAAATACTCGATGAGGCTTTTTAGGTCGGGGTCCGAGCGCTGCTGTGCAAAAGAGCTGGGGCTGATGGGTCCCAGGAAGGCGTCCTCATCGTCGTCCGGATGCGGTGCATCTACAGGGGCTCGTGAGAGGCAATCGGCGTCAGAGTGCTTGCATCCGGGCTTGTAAACGACGATGACGCCAAACTCCTCGAGGAGCAGACTTCATCGAGCGAGGCCGCCAGAGGGGTCCTTCAAATTGTCAAGCCAGCACAGCGCGTGGTGATCGCTGACAACCTTAAACGGCTGCCCGTATAGGTAGGGGCGAACTTTCGACATAGCCTAGATGATGGCAAGGCACTCCTTCCCAGTTGTCTATTAGTTAGTCTTGGCCTTGGAAAGGGAACGGCTATCGTATGCAATAGCTTTCTCCCGCCCGTCGCTTTTTTGAACGAGGACGGCGACTAGGCCGACGCTGCTTGCTTGCGTATGAACTTCAGCATCGGCGTTTTCATAAAAATGCGCGAGGATCGGTGGGGACTGTAAACGACGCCGAATTTGTTTGAAGGCTTCTGCTTGCGGCGCTTCCCATTTAAATGGCACGTCTGCCTTTGTCAGTTGTGTCAGGGGCTCGGCGATGCGCGTGAAGCTTTTCACAAATCGTCGGTAATATGCGCACAGTCCGAGAAATCTGCGCACTGATTTCTTATCGGCCGGCAGTGGAAACTGTTCAATAGCAGCTGTTTTCTGCAGGTCTCGGCGTACTCATTGTTTTCTAACGATGTGGCCTAGAAATAGCAGCTCTTCACAGGCAAAGTGGCACTTCTCTGCTTTCAAGGTTAGACCAGACGACTTGATGCCATCTAGTACTGTTCGAAGCCTTTTGAGGTGCTCTTCAAAGTTCGAGGCGCAGAGTTAACGACGTCATCTAAAGATACCAGACAAATTTGTCACTTTAGGCCTGCCAGGACTGTATCCATTACTCGCTGAAACGTCGCTGATGCGGAACAGAGACCAAATGGCATCCCCTTGAACTCGAAGAGGCCTTCCGGAGTGATGAATGCGGTCTTCTGACGATCTCATTCATCGACCTCAATTTTCAAGTAGCCGCTCTTGAGCTCCATCTGTGAAAAATACTTCGCGTTGCAGAGCCGGTCCAGTGTATCGTAGATGCAGGGGAGGGGCAGATGTCCTTCTTTCTTATGTTGTTCAAGCGGCAGTAACCAACGCAGAATCGAAGAGCGCCGTCTTTCTTTCTCATTAGAACAACCGTTGCCGCCCATCGCCTGTTTGAAGGTTGTATGACGTTGTCACAAAGCATTTCTTCCACTTGAACCCGGATGGTTTGTCGTTCTCGCGGCGACACACGGTAGGGGGTTTGACAAAGAGCTCGGGCGTGCTGGTCGGTTGTAATGTGATGCTTGTCAATTGGCGTTCGGCGGACCTTCGGTGATGACGAAAAACGCTCGCTGTAGCTTCGAAGCGGATTGCGGATCTGGTCTTGTCTGTTCGGAGGCAGGGCTGGGTTGATATAAAAAGTGGGAGAGTTCTCTTGGTCAGGCGAGTCTTGTGCGAATGGGTCGGAGAGGGCGAAGGAGTCTTGTACCTCGGATATTTCGTCGAAGAAAGCAATGGTCGTTCCTCTGTTAATGTGGCGGTATTCTCTGCTGAAGTCAGTCAGCAGTACTTCGGCCTGGCCATTGCGGAAATATGTAATGCCTCTTACGATGCTGATTCCTCGGTCTAGAAGCAACTGCATGTTCCCCGCAATGATGGCTTCAGCGTTAATGGCTGTCGTGGCGCCTACGGTCACGATAACACTTGAACGGGGTGGGAAGCTCACTTCTTCCTCCAGGACACTCAGGACAACGTGATTTTCCAGAGTTCTCATCGAAGGGATAGCCTCGTCTGTCGAAAACGTAATCAGTTTGGATCGCAGGTCAATGATCACCTGATGCACATTAAATCCATGCCCAAGATCATTTCGCGGGAAAATTCCCGTAGCACAACGGAGGTCGCAGGATGCGTATGACCTTTGACAGTTACTCGCGCTGTGCATCGTCCTGATGGCGTACGGAGGTGGTCCCCTGCGGTCAGAATTTATGGGCTGTCCCAAGCGGTCGTGACTTTACTTAGCTGCGTAGCGAATGTTCCATTCATCACCGAGTAATCGGCTCCTGTGTCGACTAGAGCGGTAACTTTCCGGCCGTCGATAGTCACTTCTAAGTCAGATGTACTGGCTTTTGCGTTCCACGTCGTCCTGGGCGTCGGTTCACGCCTTAGTCGGGTATGGGAATCGTGGGTGTGGCGTGTCATTGAAGCTTTTCTCGGTAGCGGCGTCGTTTTGAAGGCGGTTCGCGTCGTGGTCGGGGTTGTTATTTTGTGCGGCGTCTGCGTGTCGGGCGCGGCGCCTTCGTGCGGCATGGTTGTTTGAGGATTTTCGGTGTTTCGCTGGGGAGCAACCTCACTTCCAGAGGTTGCTGCTTTTAGTTTCCCCTACGGGGGCTGGGAGACTTTACTCGTACCGCGGCGGCGTAACTGCGGCGTGGCGACGCAAAGTGCGAGAATGACGGTGATGATGAGCGCGAAATGCGGTTCTGCACGTACTCCTCTCGACGCAGGTACTCGTCGATTTCTTGCGGAGATTGGCCGAAGCGTGGTGGTGGTGCGCCAACGGCAAATTCACGAAGACCGATACGCCGGTACGGGCAGTGACGAAGAATATGGCCAGCCTCACCGCAATGGAAGCACAACGGTAGGTTGTCGGAAGTTCTCCAGGCGTCGCATTTTCTGGGGCTTGAGCGTTGTTCGTAGGCTAGGCGGGCGGGGACACGGCGGGGGCGTTCTAGAACAAGTAGCTCATCTCGGAGAGGACGTGGTGGTGTTGTTGGGGATGCGGAGTGCGTACTGCAGCGGCGTAGGTCATGGCCTGGGGTATTGTGGCCGTCGGGGTGCCAAGTGCCTGTTGCACTTCTTCCCGTACCACATCCATGAGAGTCGCTGCTTGGGGCCGTGCGGAGGATGACAGCAGTCGTCGAAGTTCCTTGCGGACGATCTCGCGGATAAATTCCCGCATTCTGCCGCTGGTGGTGGCAGTGGTGTCCGAACGGATTGCACTGACAGAATAAGGGTGGTTGTACTGGCGAGCCCGGACGTTGAGGGTCTTCTCGATCGTTCAGGCTTCTTGCATGAATTCCTTGACTGTTTATGGCGGCTGGCCGGATGAGGCTGCTAAAGAGTTGTTCTTTTACACCGCGCATTAAAACTAAACTTTCTTTTCCTCGGTCATCTCGCGGTCGCCGCGGCGAAAGGGGCGCTTCATGTCTTCGACGTAAACGCGGACGGGCTCATTTGGAAGCTGGATCCTGGACTCGAGGAGTCGTTCGGCTCTTTCTTTCCTCACGACACTGATGAATACCTTCAATAGTTCTCTCTTGAATAGCTCCCATGTGTTAGGGACGAATCGTGGTTTTCGTACCACGTACGTGCTCAGCCCTCCAGTCAGAAAAATACGAGTCCAATTATTGCTGCATCACCCCACTTGTTGAATGATGCCACGCGCTCAAATTGGTCTATTCATTCTTCGGGGTCTTCACCTTAGAATCCACTGAAATTTGGCGGCACCCGTGGCTGTTGCAGTATGATCGGTGTCGACATCGTTGGCGAGGTTTCGGTGCTCGTAGGAACGTCTTTTCGCTGTTCGGTGCAGTCCGACCGGGTCCTGAACTCAGGCTGCTCTCCCTGGAGACGTTGGCTCGGTGAGATGCTGGCTCGTCCTCGGGTGCGAAGCGCAGAGGGCTGGCGGGACGACTTGAAGTGGTTTCCGGTACATGGAGGGCTACCCTGCACCTCCACCAGATGTCACGGAGTGGTGGCTGCAGTCCGTAGGACATAAAAGCTGCGAAAATGTTGTCTAAACAAAAATCTTTATTTGGGCTGACTTGCGCCCACAATGGACTGAACCACTCGGCGGCACGTAGCAACAAGCGTGCTCGGCGGTCGGCGAACAGAATGGCCGTTGCTGTAAGCCGTGCGCAATATAAAGCTGATAGCGATCTTTTGAGATAAAGCGTGCAAAGTTACTAGAACATTCTGGAACAACTTAGAATCAGCTCTGCCTGAATGTGATCAATCGTGATAAATCTGGTTGCATCTTGCATCGTAAACAAAACGATAACGCAGCGTGCCGCCAGCT
>JARKHS020031789.1:0-115466 GCA_030143305.2 Amblyomma americanum | reverse complement strand
TTCGAAAGCTTAAATCACAGTGTTTTCATGCGGCATCACACGAGCCATCCTTATGGAGTTGACGTCAAATGTGACTGCCTTCGAGTTCCTCATGACCTTTCGGCGCTTCATTGCGTGACGTGCAACCCACTCCACCATCTCCTCTGACAACGCCCTCACTTTCATCTCTGCACCCGCGCATTCCGCACTTTTCCCGGCGCTCTTGTGCGAGACTTCTGCAGTGAGTGTCACGTCGCATGGAAGTTAATGTTGAGCGAGCACCCTGGTGGGGCGGTTGGCGGGAGCGGATGATTCGGCTCACGTAGTGCACACTGAAGTGTACTCTTGGAAGCAGTTCTCTAAATTTCGAGGAACTGTGCATTTAGTTGTGCGAGGTAGAAGTCAACATCAACAGCCGGCCATTGATGTCCCTGGCCGGCGACCCAGACGAGCCGGCTCCACTTACTCCGGCTCATTTCTTGCTTCGCATGCGTGCTACATACCTCCCGCAGCCGTTTTGTGCAGTTGAACCATCATCCACAAGAGCAGGTCCTCAAAGCTGCGCCCTCCATCGACAGGCCGTCACCAGCCGTCTATCTACTCAATGGCGGCGTAACTATTTGGCATTTTCGCGCTCCCTAATCAAGCTGCCTCCTGTGCTCCGACTCGGCTTCTGGTGGGGGATGTCGTCCTCGTCCACGATCACCACATGCCCTCCAATTTTCGGAAGAGTGCCCGCGAGGCTGCGACGGAGTAGTTCGATCCTGAGCTCTGCGAGTTTCCACCGGCAGTAGATAAGACGCCCGGTTCAGTGGCTGTACTTTCTGGAGGTGAACCCATAACCAACACTATCGGGAGCGGAAGGATGTTTAAATAAAAATGAAGCGCCGCCTTGACCCCAGCTAGAGCGCTTGCACAAGGGCTCGCGGCAGTTGCTTCCATAAGTGGCATAGACCAGACGTTCTTAGTGGCAGCGTTTCTGAAAATCGTAGTGTTATCAGCCTTTCGTCCGAAACTTCCACAGTTTAGGGATGCTTGAGAGATGGTGGGCACCGATCTGCACACCGGAATTCATTGTCGTTTTGGTATACTAAGACTTGAAGTGTTTTGCCTAAACGTGGTGAACTTTGTGCGACTATTGATTCATGTGACGCGGACATTGCCTTATCAAAACGTGGCTTTCCGTGAAAGTTCACAGCTTTGAATTTTTTCTTTGTAACAAGCGTTTTTTGGTTTGGTTTTGGTTTTATGGAGGTTTAACGTCCCAAAGCGACTCAGGCTATGAGAAACGCCGTAGTGAAGGGCTCCGGAAATTCAGACCACCTGGGGTTCTTTCGGTGCACTGACATCGCACAGCACATGGGCCTCTAAAATTTCGTCTCCATCGAAATTCTACCGTCGAGGCCGGGATCGAACCCGCGTCTTTCATGCCAGCAGCCGAGCGCCATAACCACTCAGCCACCGCGGCGGCTTGCAACCACTTTCTCACTTACCGGCGTGACAGGCGTGAAGGATTCGGAGGTGGCATATTGATAGCCGCTGCTGACACTTTTTTTCTTCGCTTGTTCATGTTGCTAACAGATTTCTACTTAGTGTGATGGCTTTTTGCGTATGTGTGCTGATATTAATGCCACAAGTTGTCACTGAGTCTACCTGTATTACATCACCTTCCTGCAACTTGACTTCACCTTCCAGACTTGACATCACCTTCCAGACTTGACTGACTATTCTGTGCTTTATTTTCACTGAAAGTCCTGACACTCCACTGAGTAATACTTCCATATTTATCTGTGACTAATAAAGTGCAAACATCGAGTCCCTAAATCATCATCTTGCTGCTTCTATTGACGAATATTTGCCCTCATTGCACGACCGATCAATTAACACTAACTGGAATCTTTCTAAGTTTAAAATTGAGTCCTTGACTACTTCTTAAGTACCGCTGAGAAAAATAACTAACCGACGCTCACCTCTGATTAATTATTAATTAAAAGTTTATTAATTAAATGTTTCCCTGCACTAAAATTTCCAATCTTCTGCCCGGTGGATTGCATACAACTCCTCTGCTTCTGGCTTCAAATCAACCCTAAAACAAACTAAGAAGTCATTTTTAGTCTTACTCTTCCTTCAAAGATAATAAATAGCCCTAAACAATTCTTGTATGTTGTGACGAATATGGATCCATCAACCATTGTTCTAAAAACTTCCGGTGACCAATTAATTCCTAATGCAATGTGCGCTAATGTTTTAAACCATGTTTTCACGGCTGGTTTTACTAAAAATATAAATATTTCTGATCCTCATTACCCAGCCGGCAACTTCTTTATAAAGGTCCCTGTTATTATAGATTCTTTTGGCATCGAAAAAGTGATTGATCAGCTAAGAATAACTTCATCTTATGGCTTTTAAAACATCAATTCAATAGAATTAAAAAATAGGAAAGTCTAAAGAGGCATTGCCGTTTCTAATTTATTCGAACAATCTCCCGAATCCGGTTGGGTCCTCAATGACCGGAAACTGGGAAGTCTGGGGACAAACGTTCACCTAAAAACTATCGCCCCATTTCACTTGTTAGCCTCCCGTGTAAGATCATGGAACATGTCATCTACTCACATCTTGCCAATTTTCTTCAGTCAGTTTTCTTTTTCAGTGATTGACAACACGAATTTCGTAAAATATTTTCTTCCGAGACATAGCTTCTGTGTTTACGCTAGAGGTTCATTTCATTTAGACCGGTGTTCTATTGCAGACTGCATTTTCTTGGATTTCTCTTAAGCCTTCGAATAAGGTTCTGACCAATTACTTCGTTTCATTTTGAGTAATCATAATCTAGACTCTAAGGTTATTGCATGACTGGAATATTTCCTTACTAATCGTTCTCAATTTGTGACTACAAATAGAATTAACTCTCGTACCTCTCAAGTTGGTTCTGGCGTTCCACAAAGTTCCTTTCTAGGGCACTTTTTTTCTCATTTGCGCAAATGACTTATTTAATTTTATTGCTACTTCTGTGTGTCTTTTTTCTGATGAATTTACTGTGAGATTAATAGTCAATCTGACGCTTTAACTAATTTTCAGATTCGTGTTATTTTCGCATGTGGAACTCAACGTTAAAATGTGTAAACATATGCGTGTTTCTTGAATTTATGCCACAAAACCCCGTCTTCTTACAAATACTTCGATGTGCATATAACTTCTAATATCTCTTGCGAGCTGCATGTTCAATTCATTGCTAACAATGAAAACCATATGCTGGTTTTGCCGAAATTTCTGCATTTCTTCTGGTTCCATGAAATTACTTATTTATAAAACACTCATTCCACTTAAAATGGAATATGCAGCATCTGTCTGTAACCCTGGCCTTGAATCTATATCATCTTTCCTTGAACCTGTTCAGAACAGAGCGCCGGGTTTTATATTTTGCAATTATTAACGTACCTCTAGTGCCACTGCTATGAAAAGTACCTTGTCATTGCCAGTGCCTTCATGCTGCAGATTAATTTCTCGCTTGTACTTATTTGATAAGAACTACAATAACACTTCTGTCCTAAAGAGCCGGCTTCTAACTCCCTATACATATGTGTGTAGGCCACATTCACCATCGCCATAAAGTAGGCGTTGCTTCATGCTATACTAAAATATGTTTTCATTCATTTGTCCCTAGGACTTCTGAGAGTTAGAACCACCTACCCAGTTTTGTAGCCGACATTACTGACTTTAATACTTTTGAGACTACCCTATGTAATATCGCTATAAATTTTGTTGAGATCCCATTCATTTGGTCTCGCTGTCATTTTTTTTTCGTCTCAAAGTGTTTTTTTTTGCCCTGTTAATCGTTACCCTTTTTTTTTTCCTCCTTTTTTGCTGCCTTAAACCAGTTATTGTTCTCCCTGCTGCACCATATGCTACGAAATGTATGTCTTCCTGCTCCTCTTTGTAATGCCTTCGGGCCCAGAGGTTCTATAAGGGAATAAATAAGAGTGAAAAATCGAGGATGCTCTTTTTGTAACGATGCAAGACAATCGAGAAATTGGCTATGGATAGTATCGACAGTTTTTGTTAGCTATTCATACTGTCAAAAGACTACCGATACTATTAAAATAGTTCACTAACATTAGCTATAATCGAGCTAGTTAGCACTACCTGCTTAAAATACTTTTATGTTAGATGGTCATACCCAGACTTCTCCTGTTCAAGTTATCGTATTAGATACTTTAAAACTACAATGGAACAGGCGCAAATATAGCAAGTTTGCGAAGTGCGCGCCGTGTGACGTAATATGGTTGTTATCTTTCTTTTTCACTAGAAGCCGTGCCTCGTCGTGCAGCCGTGTTCTATCACGCTCAATGCCATGCAGCCTGCGGGGTACTATCACGATTATTTTCGTGTCTTGAACTCCGCTCGCAGGCCCTTGTGGACTCCTAATCACGGAAATAATTAAATTTATTCGTTCTGCAAACCTACACAAGAAAAGCAGTGTAAGCTTGCTCATTATCGTGAGTACAATAAAAACGGCATGTTCCTTTATAACATATCGGCCGATGTCACTACGCACGACACAAACAAAAACAGCGGACAAAATCGGTCATTGGGCCAATTACAATACCTGTAACATACAGGCTGGCAATGCTAGCGATAAAATTAAAAATACAGACATAGACAGAAATAATAAGATATTAACACCTGCAAGGATATTATGATGGTTGCTGGGGCCGTTGTGGTCGTCATCGGTTTTAAGATCGTGCTTCTGTATTTGTCTGATTGTTATATAAGAGTGTAATGAATAAATGGGTCTCCGTACGCATCTGCGTTAAAGTGCCGGTAATCATTACAGAATTAGCATTTCTGCCTTTCAAAGCAGGAGGAACTGTCTACACAGAATAGCAAATAATTTTTAAAGTTGAACTGGGTCGTCGGTATAATATGCCTACTACCATGCATGTATACTGTACGATAGAAGTGATTCAATATTATAACATTCGCATTCGGGGGAATTTCACCGAAGGTTAAGTCCTGCCGAATATATGAAGCAATGCCTCCATCACGCGACTTATTACGTCTTGGTTTAGATAAAAGATTGTAACCAGAAACCCGAAATGTGTCCGCTTTCTCTCAGCCAGGTGTTGAAGACGGCAAATGATATCGTAGGAAAACTGATGCTGCCCTGAGATAGCGCATTTCTACGCAGGCTTCTGTTGTTGCAGTGAGATGGTGGGATATAGATATGCACGGCTTTGCACAAAATTTGGCATTAACTTCAAAACAAAGTATGCGATTAAACTGGGAAAGCAGTGGAAAAGAATAAGCTAGCAAAACTGAAAACGTTGTCAAGGTCCCCATCAATTATTTTATGCAGTATTGTGGTATTTTCAGTATTCCCCATCGGGATCTTAGCTTGTGAAATGTAGGCACACTTTCAGTTCTTATCCCGCTTAGTTTGTATTGTTTTGCCAAGCAAGAACTTGTTCTCCGGATGGATGTGTTCAATAAAATAGACAGGTTTATCCTTTCCAAGCCCATGTGAGCATGCATTGAACCTGTTTCGTTTAGCAAAATACAATATTAGGTCACGTACTGTTCGGAAAACAAAGAGAGAGAGAGAAAGAAGAAACAGAAAGGAAGGGAGGTAAGTAGACGACGCCCAATATGCTACCCGACACGTGGGAAGGAGAACGGAGGGAGAGTAAAGGGCAGAAGAATAAGAGATCAGTTTTTCACGTGGGCACACAGGTCACACACTGAAAGTTTATAACGTTGAACTCGGCCCTGATTCCTTTAAGAACTTCGAAAGGGTCTTCACAGCTGTCCTTTGAGGACCCGGTGAATCATATCAATGTCTTCCAGATGAAGCTCTCTTTTCAGGCATGTGACCTTGTTCAGCGTCATGTTGGGTAAAGACTGTTCGGAAGTTCAGGCACGCTTTTGATTTACAGGTTGTTCCGACGCGGCTATATTCCTTTAGCGCTGCCATTGGCTGCCTCATGCGTTTTACTTGCAATTCTGACTCGTTCATGTCTCGGGTATTTTTTAGTGTTGCTCTTTACCTCAGAAAGTTCGCTGCTCGCGCTCAACTCTTCAGTCCTAAGTTTGTGGATTGTTGAGTTCATGTGCATCTAAATCATAAAGTTGTTCAATATCGGTAGATGACTTCTTGTCATCAGACATCATGAGATATACTTTCGATGTTTTCTCTGATTCGTTGTATGGATCGCTTCGAGGTGCAAAATAACGCTAACCTGAACCTTAGCCAAGTTCTACACAATAGTTTGGGTTTAGTCTGCAAGCACCTGTGCAAGTCTTCTTAAAGGATATTCGCCCTTTTTAGCAGCAAACAACAGAAACAATGATTCACGAGCCTAAAATAAAAAAAATTCAGGGGGAACTTTGTTGACCAAAAGCGTGGTGAGGCGAAAGCCTCTAGCGTGGATGCTTGTGTCACTGATGTGTGGTTAAGATGTTAATTAAGCACACAATTCTGTGTGAATCTTAAATGCTGGAGACACTGGAGGGCATTTGGAAGGCATCCGTCTGATTCTATGCCTTTCTGCAAACACTATCCAGCGTCCAGACAAGAAGAATTACATACGCATTGGTAGAAAGTAGCGTAGTCGTTAGCACGCTCGGCTGCGAAACGGAGGGATGGTGGTTCGAATCCGATCATGCACAGGGGTTTTTTTCTTATCGATTTGAAGAGCGTAATGAACGGACGGACGCGAGCATGAGCCAATAAGGCATTCGCCTAAATACTAAGCATATAAGGCCGCCGTGTAACCTTCCTACTGAAATCGGTGGCAAAAACCTAGTTCACATGGATTACTTCCAGCTACTTCGATCACTGCGAACCGTTGCAGACGATGGCTGGGCACGTATCTTAAACTGGAGCCGGGTGAGCAGAATGTGGTAAAGTCTCGATGTGGGCATGGTACATTAGCGAGCATGGTTCACCATGTCTGGTTCATTTGTGTACGGAAATCAACCTATTTCCATGTCTTTTCGAAGTACAGGTGCCCGAAAAAAGAAATGGAGCGTGCGCCTTTTAAACATTGCGCAGCATCGTCTGCGCCGCGGATAAGGAGATCATAAGTAGAGCATTGCTCCGCCATAAACGCCACGTGCGCCGTCGCTATAATCATGCACGTAAAAAACTAAAGAACGCTGCGATGAAAGTTATTCTGCGCTAGTGTGCGCCGTTTCACATATGGGGTACCCGTACTTTCGGCTTCAAAACCCAGACAGAGGCTGTGACGTGAGGAGGTTTGGGTACCCTGAGGCGTACCAGCAATGAGATATGGACAATAGCTAGCTTGTCGTTCATAATGACTGCGGCTGCTTCGGCAGGCTAACGGTGACTAGGAGAGAATTGAAACAACGAAGTAATGATTCTGTCAACGGCTCCGGTACACAGGTTTCATTACTATTTGAGAGATACATTTAGTGACGCGTGGAAAAAATGGAATCACGTCGACGCTGGTCGTGGCGCTCACTAGGTTGAAAAAGACTCTTTACAGTTGTCTTTACACTTACAGACCTCAAAGAGTTTTCTACAGCTTGAGCAGTGACGTACACTTATAGCGAAACTGATTGTGCGTCGCTATACAAACATGACTCTTTGCGCTTGTTTCCCTTTGTTGACGTTGTCAACTCATTTTTGTTTGTAGCAGCCTCACGTATGGGCTAATCAAATGCCAGCTAACTCTTCTCAATTTGATGTCTTATTAAAGTAAATATTCAAAGCACTTTTTTGAGTTTGGGGTGGTTCTATTGGTGCACTCCGTGTTGGCTTAGTGTCTGTTTTAAGGGCGCAATGCTTCCTTTCCGACCGATTTTTTTTTTGTGCCCAATAGGAATTGAAGAACTTCAGCAGTAATTATTTGCTCTTGTTTACTAAGTTCCTTCAAATAGCAACCATGCCTCCACAGGTATATCATCTATAACATCTATAACACTTTTAGGCAATTATATTGGTGCCATTCTGTAATGAGGCCTGAACGGGTTTTTATACATATGCCTTCTTTTCCTTACCCATCTCTTATTCTTGCATTTGAACAGCATATTTTTCTGCTTTTGTGTTCCATTTTATTATTTAAACGACTCCCTTCTAGAATGCTTCTGATACTGATGGCATCGAAAATTAAAAGCACTCTGCTTTTGAGAAATGAAAACATATTTCGTTCTTGATATAAGTGACCAAGCTGCATTGTTTGTCTTTCTTTAGTGTTATGGAACCCTTAAGGCTTCCCTACTAAACGCTCGTCAAACATGAGGACCGAGGTTTCCTGAGCTTATAGAAATTTATAGCCTGAGTGGAGGCGTAAGGTGTACACAAAACAACTGAGAAGGAAAACACTAAGTCTGGTTACTTTGGCAAAGACGGTACTTGAAAACTAGCAATATCACTGGGGTGTGCTTTGCTACTATTTTTAGCCCATTCGTCTTGTGTTCATTTTTTTTCCACAGTAGGCAAAATATTGCATTCTTCAGGTGTGCCAAGAATTGCTCAGATACACTGTTTTTTATTTGCAAATATGAAGCAAAAAACAGTTTGAATAGAAAAGCAACGCCAGCGGGAATTCATTGTATTTTGTTGAATTAGGCACGCACCTGAAAAAGAAAAACATACATCTTAGAGGATGCACTCATAGTCTAGACTCGGATTTCATTTGAAGAACAAGGACTTCGCAGTGAATAAATATGACTTACTGCTTTCTTGAGGGCTTGATCAAGGTCGTTTATGAGGTCGTCGCAGTTTTCGATGCCAACGGAGAGCCTTATCAAATTGTCCGTGATACCCAGTAGCTTTCGCTGCTGCTCTGGCACATTTGAGGAAGCCAGAAGTGCACTAAAAAGAAAAACGTGTTTTCATACAGTGGCCCAATTGTTTAGCACGGATTTTGGCTGCTTCCATACACATTGGGATTAAAAAATACCTGGAGTTATCCAGAAAATTTACGCGTTTGTTGAATTTTGCGTCCGATGACTGGCAACGCAGACTCGTTTAAAAGCCCATATGTAGTTAATGGAACAGTTCGTTCTAAAGACTTCGTTACTGCTGTCTTCAAAGAGAACAATGATCTTATTGGTGCCCAGTGTAGGCTGGTAGTTAAACGTTTATACTGAATTCAGAAATGTTGCATTTACCAATTCTTGACGTTCGTTAATATGTGCTGCCTACAGCGGTGGTCAGTACTGGTGAGCTCAGAAGCGTTCAATACTCACATCACGTGCTCTTGCTGCGAACCCTTAAGGTTTTCTGCGCTCTCTTCAAAAATGTAGCAAAAGGAATTTCACAGTGGCGAACCTCGTTAACTCTCCAAACAGCTTGAAGCTCACAACCTTTTCCTGTGCCCAGCAAAGTCTTCTGACGTCAAAATTTGGTTCCGTCTTTAATTACGGCTGGCGTAGGCTTCTGAAGTGAGGCGATCAATATCTATGTCAACAAGGGTGCCGATAGACGTCAAGTAGTGCCTGGTGTTCTTAGGAGTAGAAGCTAACAGTGATCGAAGTGTTAGCGCTGTAAATTTTCACTCGTTGCTGGAAGAAACGAAAACGCACCTTGCCAATTTTACATGCGTGAAATAGAGATATTGAAGCAATAAAATAAAATGAAGGATCTCGTGTCATTGCATATCAAACTACGAGAGGAGCTTCCATGCCTGTCGGTTCGACTGAACCTGAAAATCGCGCGTTGAGCAGAACACTGCTGGCAAACACTCACGGCACTTGAGCAATGCTCTCCGTGGAACCGAGGCTCGCGGCCAGGGCGACAATTTTGAGGCTCTTGAGGAAAAGTGAGGACTCCTTGAGACCGCCATTTATACGGAACGCCACCATGCCGCTGAAGCCGGAGCATTGACGCTTGGCCACCTCATGCTGCGGGTGGCTCGGCAGACCTGCGCGTTATAATGGTAATGTAACATAGCGTCACACCGACAGCTTTTGCGCACATGAGCTTTCCTTGCTTACTCAACAACACTTTGGCTCCTCCAATGTTCTGCGACGGTACGTGATGGTTTTAGTTTTTTGTCGTTGCTCGCTCCATTCTAGTGGGTCGAAAAACAATTGAGCTTTCGTAAGTGTTACGTTCTTTTTTTCGCTTCTAGCTTTAAATTCGTTTCTAGACCAGCCAATTCTTCATTTTGCAATTAAGATACCGTGTGCAATTGTTTGGTTTAAGGTTACACGGAAAACATTGTTGTAAGATATCCGCCTGTTGGCGTTTCAAAATCATATTCCTTATCTTAAGTCGTGGCCGGCGCTGTGCTGACTTGTTGGGCCGAGCAGCCAATACTTATCGACAATGGCTACGTGGTTCTCAGTAATAAGGGACTGCCTACATCCAGAACATTTCTGGAATGAGCAAGCGCCTGCAAAGAGGGGACCTGGCATTCATGCAGCCCTCTTACCTGGATGGAATACTCTCTCGACCACAGGGTGGGCCTCAAGGAATTTCGCCACTTTGAGGCCGTTCTCCATGTGGCGGTCCATGCGAACATGCAGGGTCTTGAGGCCGCGCATCACAAGGAAACAGTCGAAGGGCGACGGAACGGCTCCAACAGCTGCATTTCAATCGCGCAGAGATTTTTTGGTGACTGCGTTTCGCTTCTTTTCCCTCATGCCGTTCATTTTTCACCTGTTCATATTACTTACCCAGGAAAGAGCCTGCGCTCATGAGCTGTCTTTCAAAATGCATCCGATTTTTAGCTGATCCAGCGCGTGCATACTTTTTAGGAGAACCCGTTGAAAAAGAATCTTGATTCCTTAATGCTAACATATTTCATTATTTTCTGCTTGCGTTTGAACAGAAGGCTGATTTCCGCATAAAATACCAGATTCAAAGCTTCGGAAATGAAGCTACTTTTGCTGCGGGCAAAAACAAAACCTGAACTCTTGTATTAGCATTTTTCATCATCCTTTATTAGCACTACAACGATCTAGAACTGGCGCCGGATTTGAACCAAAGTTCAGTTCAAATAATGATGCCGTTTCTCTATAAATTGTATGCAGCGATGCAACATCAGTTACATTATGGGTTGCTATACTTTGCCAGGATAAAAATCTCACCTTCTTGAAGGAAATGCAATCTGTCGTAAATTTCATTGTCGTTTGTGCATATAGCACCCATGACTACGTCTGTGTGTCCTGAAATTTCAAAAGAAAAATCGCTGTACTCTCTATCAATAATAAATTGGATACAGCAAGCAGTGAATGCAGTTGTTAGTAGGTGTAAAGATACGCCTACCAGTGACCCTAGGCGTCACGTGATCAATTTTGGTTGATTTGTTGCAGTATCACAGACGTTAAAAAGTCGCAAACAGCCATCATGAGTACAAGAAAAATGTAGGACAGATTACACTCTCGTGTAAGGCTGATGACACTGCGATTCTCTTTGAGTTTGGTTCGACTAAGTTAACCGTGATTATACTCGTCATTTCTCTCTTTTGTCGTTTAGAGTACCCCCCCCCCCCCCCACCCACACACACACACGACATTGCTCGTTAACGCGAGCTCGTAACTCGGGATCTTCTGCAACTCGATGACGTTTCGACGCCGTTTCACTTGCGCGATATTCGGGACGGGACTGAAGTCGTCGCATCCGTTCTCGAGTAGCGGCGCGCCGACTTTCGCGCCGGGCTTCCTCTTCTTCGGGAGCTGACGGGCCCGGATTGTTCGTCGACACATATGGTTGCACGCACGCTTGGCTAAGTAACACGGGCTCGGAACACGAATCTTCTTCAACGTAGCGTAGTGGGCGAAATGGTTACGCATACTGGATGAGAGGAACAGCACAAAAAACAAACTAAGAGATAAAGAAAGAGAGAGGAAGACGTTGCCTCTCTCTTGTCTTCTCTTGTCTTTAGCTTTTTGCGCTGACCCTCTCTTACAGTGAATACGCCATCTATACTTCATTGTATACATGTATGAAAAAAAAAAACTCCAGTGTCAGGGTGCGCAGCTGGAGTTATCATAGTGAAAAACAAAAATGTCACTGAGCTCTTCAGCGCACCCATTTCTCAGCATATGAAACAGTTCTTACCATTCATATACTTTGTCAGAGAGTAAACAGAAACATCAGCTCCAAGCAGGAGAGGTTTCTGCGAGCAAGGGAAACGAAATCAAAGATACATTCATTTTTACTTTTTGCGAAGTAGGAAGACGCAGAAGCCTACGCGACGTCTATATTAGAGCTACGTCGGAGAAGCACACCCACCTGAAAATAGGGAGACATGAAAGTGTTGTCCACAACAACAATTGCGTTGCATTTGCTCCGCACCACCTCGCAGACCGCTTTGATGTCGACCACTTTCAAAGCCGGGTTGCTCGGAGTTTCCAACCATACGAGCTTGGCAAGGAGACGGAAAGAAGCAAGAGAAAGAGACAAGAAAAGAGAGAAAGGGAGATCAGCCGTCTGTAATGTTCGGTGGGTTGCTCTACATATTTAAAGTAAAAAAGAGTAATGAAGAGGGTGAAAAAGCAGAGAGCAAAATAAACGATGAGCTCGTCGTGGTCATGGTCGTTCATCGCTTGTTAGCAGACAATTTAGCCTTAATTCCTTAAATGGCGGGGGCACTCAAATTTTGTGTCTTCGAATACAACAGTTGTCTTCGCTTCCCTCCGATGCCGCCGTAATCCAGGCTGTTAACTTTCTTCAGTAAACAGGAGCCAACCAGTTTAATGATGATTTGAAAGTGACTTTTTGAGGAAGAAGCATCGACGGTGGCCAAGTAGGTGCTCAGTTTTTCCTTCCCAGGAATAGGAGTAGCATGATGGAAAGCAAATCATCCGAATTAGACAAAGAAGAGGTTACTGAACGCCATTTCCAACATGAGGCGACCAAAGATAGTTGCTCAGTGCAGGCAAAACTGAGACCTACCGCTTCACTCACCGTCGTGCGTTTCGTTTCTTTATCGTTTTTAAAATAGGATCGCATAGAAGAATGATTGCTCGTGCATTATGTTTTGAGTTGGTCAGTTGTAATCACTTTAAACGCTGTAACATCGATTATCTTCATAATTATCCATGAACGCTGTAATATCCATTGCATTGATAGGAATTATTCAAATAAAAATTTCCCGTACTTCGAAGCCATACAGCTTCGTCATTTTATTTGGTAAAACCTTGCGCGAGTGCATGAAAGCCCTCCTTGCAACAATAAGCAGATTACGACATTTTTATGGGAAAATATATACCAATTTATACTTTGCTTTCAACATTGCTGTTTTCCGGAACGGTTGAAAACAAGCACCAGTTCTAAGCAGAAGGCAAATCTCCGCTTTAAATAGGTGCTGAGTACGGGGATGGGGCCATTCCGGTGAAAATAAATGATGTTGTAATAGCTGTGAGCAAAGTAACTCTACAGAAGTCCTGCGCTTAACTTGCACTTCACGATAATTTAATTGTACAATTGTATACGCTGTTTTATAATGACTCGTCCCAACCTTCACGGTAAAATCGGCATCTTGGCGGTAGCCAGTTTTGAGGCCTCTACAACCGTGCCGAACAAAACCGACATTTATTAGCTCCAATTAAACAATTGTCCGATGCATATAACATGATGCTTACTTTCGTGCTAGACTTCAGTGCTGTCTCAACTTTCTTGAGGTCCGTAGCGTCGACAAAAGTGACGTCATATCCCCGAGGCATGAGCCACTTCCTAAACAACGTGTCAGTGCCTGAAAGATGGATTGGTACTTACCGCATGCCAATAAAGCCATCATGTTTGTCCTTGGCGCAAGACGTGGCAAAAAGCTCAGGAATGAAAAATATTACTTGGTTAAGCTTATTACCTCCGTAGATGGCGTCGCAGGTGACCACGTGGTCGCCCGTATTTACCAGATGCGTCACATTGTGTATAGCCGCTAGGCCTGAAGCGTACGTCAGGGCTGTGACAAAGAAGGGGTTGGGGAGAGAAAAGAATGCATTCTGATGTCAGCAATATTCTGTATAGAAAATGGACCAGTCCTACTGATGTACATTTTGTTAAACGGAAACCTATGTCGTTATAAAGCAAGTTTCCTCTGCTAGAAATGCACAAGATGACCTTCTGATCCACAGCGCATTCGCCTATTATTTCTGGCCATGAGGGGTGTTGTTTTAAGGACAGCGGGGGCAAAAATAGCGCTCAGTTGTGAAGGATGTGTTTGCCAGGCGTTCATGTGGCTTACAACACACAACTTATCTATCGTTCCTTCGGCTGCTGTGGTTGTCTAAAGCATGCACTATCATAAGGTAGTCTTATCCACGTGTACGCACAAACAACTTCGTCTGAATCCTTGGTATCGGTTCCCAGTTAATGTGCAACCAAGAATCGCAGCACGCTTACTGGCACGGTACGGCAGCAGCTGCGCATGCACGGAACCGGCTTTGAGCTTTGAGCGCTTGAAGGTTGGCGCTGTTATCGTATTTCGAACCACTCGTGCTTCTGGCTCTGTGATCGTGACTTTATGTCGTGAAGCTGGGCCGCATGCCAACTCCAGGAGAAAAAAGAAATTCTGCAAATGAGGACATTTATTGCTTCCAATCATACCTGGTGTTTCGGTAAGACATTCAGTAATTCTCAAAAATGGGTTTTTTGAGCTACAAATATGGCTTTTTCAGCATATTATTACCAGTCTTGGTGGACACCAGAAAACCAGTGAATCGTTTAGTAGACTGCCTAACTAATTTTAATAATTGGTTTTTTAACTATTGAGTTAGGCGCCTAGTTGCAATTAGAGATTTCTAGCCGCCCGTTAGTAACAGTCATATCAGTTTTCAGAATTTTTGAGCATGCGATTACCCTTGGCACTGCGGCTCGACAAAATGTGGCTACGTCCTGAAAGAATACATGCGCTTTCGAAAAGCACGCAGGCAAAGCAACCGCACAATTTCACGTAACTAAGAAAAAAGCCAGATTTTGTCCAGCCACAGCTCCAAGGGTAATCGCGTGTTCTAATTTCTGAAAACTGATATGGTTGTTATTTCCGAGTGGCTAGAAATCTCTATTTCCCCTTCGCGCCTAAATCTAATAGTTATAGAGTTAATTATTAAAAATTAGCCAACAAGCCTATTACTTAAAACGACTCACCGCTTTTCTGGTGGCGCCAACACTGGTAATATTATGCTGAAAAAGACATATTTTACCAAAAAAAGAACCTATTTTTCAGAATTATTGAGTCTTCCCTGAAACACATGGTACAATGACAGCAGTCGATATGATGCGCCAGTAAGAATTCAAAAGAAAGGAGGTACCAGGAAATAAGCTGCCTATTGTCACTTGCATCTGTCACTGCATATCCTGTGCGATTGCCCTGACCAAACACTCTAATTCGTAGCTTGCTTACTAGATGTGTACCTCATGTATTCAAGAGTTCTCCCGTCACAATATTTGTTGCCTCAGTCTGCCAGCTTCAGACGTAGAGCTGTGTGGATACGTTCTACATATCAGAAAATGAGCCCCTGCTGCTACAAAACATTGATTTTTGGCTAAGGAGCCAGTTTGTAAGATACTTCTGCGGGAAGACGAGTGGCGGAGGTGAACTGCAAGAAGGAGGACGAAAAATTAATTATTTAAGGTCAGCACTAAGGCCTAGTGAAGAAGAGCGATTGCACCGCTTAGGCCTGCTGATAATAGAGACTTATAAAATACGATGAACACATCCGGTCAGGGCATAGGGGAATAGTGGGGCGCCAGTGCGTATGAGCAGCACAATGACCGGAGCGGCGTTATTGTCCTGCTTCTGCGCCCTGGCGATCGCTATAACCGTATTGCCCTAACCTATAGGGTCCCCCTATACGAAAAGTCTCTAAGCCCAAGTTAAGCAAACCACACCTAGAAAAGACGGGGGTAAGGGAAATAAGGAGTAGTAATGAAAGTGTTACGTGAGTACAGAATGCGTACAGAGCATTAGTGGGGTGAGGAGAATGTGGAGGCGCACAGTGAATCCATTTTTTTCTATGTTCAGCGCTTCAAAATGAGAAATACATGTCTGCACAAATACAATGCCACACGCAAAAAAAGACACACGGGGACAAGTTCACAAGCAATTGTTGATAAGCATTCTAAACGAATGTTTGTAACTTGTCTCTGTGTCGGTTTTTTTTCTGTGCAGCGCAGTAATACTGTAGTGATGCATCATCAACTAGCCTGCACTTTAACCCTAGTGGCACTCGCGAAAGCATATGCCGCCCGCTTCTCGACACACATGGTGTGCGCGACTGTAGGGCTTAAGGACATCTAGCCGCAGTCAGTTGCTACTACAACTGTTCTTAGCGGCGGACGTACTGTCAGAGCGAGCCGACCAGAATGCGGTCGTTTTACAGAAGAGTCCTCTCCTCAGTTTGAGTAGGTGCTTTCCTCATGGGACGCCTATTGAAGATTGAAATGACGTTCGCCTAGGTGTGTTCGCCCTCCGTGCGGCACCTAAGTACACAACTGGGCGTGCCTTCTTTTTTTTTAACTTCAAGCCAGGCCCGCTGAATGTGACGTAATAGAATATACGCCTGCCAGGTCCTACAGAAGGCCACTCTGCAGAGGCCTGGTCCGGTTCGGCGTTTAGCTCAGGAAGCTGGGTAATGATACAGAGGTAATTAGTTGGTCAGTAAGTAGCATCCTCTATTCTGTAATGTTCTGAATAATCTGAGTACAGATGCGTGTGCGAGATCTTTGCAGCCGGCACTACGACCTTGTTCGAGCGGCTTGTATAGCTGCGCATTTATTTAAAATTACGACTTCTATTGTCAGCATAAATAAGCGAACAAGCACTTCGCAGTTTAAGTAACGCTGTTGTATAAAAAAAGCCGGAAAGACGGTACGGTGTGTGGTAGGCGGTGTTTAACGGTCATAAGCTTCACGTAACCCATGAGGCACTCCGTTGAGGAGAGCGCTGGAATAATTCCAACTGCCAGCTATCCTTTAATGCTCTCTGGCACCCCGACGTTGACAGATGGGGAGTAATGCGTGGGAGGCTACATGTCTTCAGCGCCCTCTGTAAACTGAACAAAGATGCGCGACAAGGTATGAACGAGTGATATTGGATCAGGCTGCTTTTAGCTACAACTTACTAAAAGATCTTGAGATGGGTACCACACCGCACTAAACCTTTGACAGCACAACACTGAAGCTGGTCCTGTCGTGATTGTTTCTCCTTCGTCCCCGTATTTCGCGCCGTTTTCTTTGTGAATCATGAACCAGCTAGCCCAAGCAAGAGTTCTCACTGAAGCTTAGCCCAGATGAAATATTCGTACTTTCGTGCTGGCCAAGTCCCTTGATATGCTGAAGTGCACCCACGTAATGTCTGTGGCCTTAGCTAATGTTGCACGTACCGTACTTGGCGTGCTCCAGGCTGGCCAGACATTCTTCAAGGCATTTGCGTGTCGGGTTGCCACACCTTGAGTAGAAGAATTGCTGAAATGTGAAATGGCTGTATATTTACGATGGAACCTCTCAGATTAACCTGTAGATTTCGCATTTTTCAAGACCCTCCTCCTTGCGTCTGCTTTGTCCTGCGGGATGTTGTTGACAGAACGGATCTCATTAGTAACTACTAAAGCCAGGCCCTCCCGCGGTTCTTAGCCGTGTCGGGCCTGCACGAGAGGCTGTTACTTTGCCGAAGCCCTTCGCCATTTGCGTTTTCTTAGCACTCCCTTTTCTCCATCACCTTTGTATCCTCTTTCGTGTCGTCGGCGTCGTCAGCAAAAAACGGCAGGCTGAAAATTGAATGCTACTTCGAGTAGAAAAATACCCAACATCATAGAAATCTTATATCTTACTAATCATAAACCAGTCGTAATATAATTTTTTTAGAAAATATAAAGAAATAAAAATAAAGATAAAAAGAAATTGCAAGAAAAATGAAATAAAAATAAAAATATACAAGAAATAAACAAAGATATATAAAAGATATATAACAAACCGAAAAAGTTCGCTTAGAGAATATAGAATGAAAAATCAAATAGAAAATGAAAAAATATATGAAGGGTAAATTTCCTTTCAAACCATGCATACAGCATATAGCTCATTACTATTTTTCGTTAAGAAATAAACACAAAACAAGCGTCAAAACCACATGATGGTTGATAAGGCGCGCGTGAACAATGCGAACACCATCCGAGACGTTCCGGTAAATATTAGGCTAGAAACTGAATGCAAACAGCTTATCTCCTTTTAAATCAGGCATACAGCATATAGCTCGAGTACATTTCACTTGTACCTGGTTTCACTCTTTGTAGAGCCACGCGTGTGAATTTTCAAGTGACGTCGCAATGGGTAATTGGGTGTCGTTTCACAGCTTCGCTGTCCAACCACCCTCACGGCGTGGATTGGAGCCACAATTTTTTTATGAACTTTAAGAAACAGCGGACTTCTATTCCATGCATACCCTCTCAGTTTAATTGCGTACACACGAGAGTCAATAAAATTTCGCTCACTAGAGGCTCAGCTGGGGCTGGTTGCTTGAAAGTGGAGGCCAAAAAGATGGGCGGCACAACGGCTTGGCAGTTCCATTGTTCCGGCTCCTGACCAGCGTGGATGGCGTTGGTGTCAAAGTGCAGCTCGGCATAGTCCAGCCGGCAATCGTCGAGGCCCTCGATGGTGCCGTTGCTGCTGTCTTCGGCAGCCATTTCGTGAAAAGTGCTGGACACGATTACCGCTCTCACCGATGACTCCTTGTTGTCTGTCCCCTCTAACCTCAAGCGTCTCCAGGCTGTGTGCTGTCACGCCAACTATGGAGCTTAGACTGTATTATCTGGAAACGCCCATGTGATGGAATAGCAGAAAAGCAAAATGAAGGCAAAGTCCGCGTTTGGAGTGCGGGGGAAGAGGCGCTGTTGTCAGATGAGATAAGGGCATTGAGTTGGATGTGGACAATTGCCAAGCGCACTCACCCTTGAACTTGCCTCTCAAACCTCTGACTACTGTCATTTAAGCTTTAGCTGTCGTGTCATCTGCATGCCACCTGTGCATCTCCTCGTCATTTCTTTCCTTCCCGCACTGTTTTTTTTTCTTTCTAGTAGATTACAACAGCTATAATCGGCAGACTTAATTTTTCGTCTAGGAAAATTCATCTGGAGAAGATCTAAAAAAACGAAATTTTAATAACTCGTTCACTTATCGCTTTTGCAAATTCCTTGGCTTGCGCATGTCTGCATCAGACCCGTGTTGTATAGCGTTTCTGTTGCTGCGTTTATGACAGTAACGGATATCGACGACGACATTTAGGTTTTGGAGCGCAGAGGCCTTTTCTAACAATTATAAAAAAGTTTTCTGCGAAGTGCAGCTGAGATATCTCTCATGGAATATATATTCATTGCATGACTCTTTTTGATGCCTTTGATAAAACGTGTGCGACATAACTACAGCTTTGTATGCACCACAAAGACTACGCAATTGTTCCGTCCTCGTCATTTTCTTTACGCCATATGCTAGCAGTAAAAAGTTATGAATGAAGGAAGCAACATTATCATACATTCTTCCCGATCAGAAACAAGAAATTTTATTACAAATCCATGCTTCGCACGATTATTGTTTCACATGCAGAGTTAGTTGCCATTTGTGATCCCTCATCGTTTTTCCCTGCCAGAGCCAGGGTCACGTGGAACGCTCCGCGACAGGCCCAAAACGCCGGTGGTACCAGCAGTATGGCACGCCGGGACAAGGCTTTGTGTTCAGCAGGATACGCTGTTAAGAAAGTTATTTCATGGCCATGAAAAGATAGGTTGTGCAAAAAAGACATTCAGAAGTGAAGAGAAGACGGGACGAGCGCACACTTACAAGTGAGGTTTATTTGAAGAACAAGTAAGTTTAGATAGTTTTGACTACTCAGGCTCAGAGCGGCATCAAAAGAAGCTATAACAAAAGGGGAAGCCACGACGACAAGACTTCGAAGAAACCTACTCACTAGGCTTTGTGGGATAATGGGTACGCAGTGAAGGCAAAAGAAAGCAGCTGTAACGGGGGATGCGCGTTGGACGCCAACCATCACTGTAGCGAGGACTAGGGCTGCGTTGCCTGGAAGACCGCAGGACGGTGGAAGCGAGGTCTTAAAGATGGCTGATGTCTTGGCACAGTTCTGCAGCCTCTTGAGGAAACATCACGGATGATGTTGAAACATGTGCCGTCGGAGTGGCCGGAAGTGGGTAGCGAGCAAATGACATAGTTATCCAACTCAGGTGTTGCCGCTTGTTGCCGCTTGCCCGGCAGCGAAAGGTACATTTATTGCTAACAGATTTAGATTCGAAGTTGAAAAACATTTCCTCGCCGCTACGATTCAAACTCGGGACTCACTGAAGACGAAATAGGACAAGAGTGACGTAAAGCAGGGGAAACAGAAACGAGGGCTTCGTGATGCTTAGCAGCAGCCGAAATGAAAACTACTGCCGGCCGGAAATAGAAGGCTTCTGTCAGCCGTTGTCGCTTCGTTTACGTTTGCACCAACGTTACGTTTGATCCCGTTCCCGGCTATGACAACGAAGTTCTCGCAAAGAACTGCGGTGTAGCCTGCATTCAGCGGCCTCAAGCGCACACAGCGTGCGATGGTTTTGAGGGCTGAAGCGGCAGGTCTGGCAAGGAACTCCGAGCGCTGATGAGTCGGCAGCGTCGCTGTCACCACTGAGTCACCGTCACGACTGATGTGTAGCGACTGGCACGTGCAGTGCTATTTCAATTCTGTAATAACAGCCCTTGAAGGGCTGGTTATGCAGCCCAGTGTCTTGCTACGTTGCCGAAGCAAACACGTCGAACGGCGCGTTTGCTAACGTAGAGGCGCCTTGAACTTTTGCTGTACACAGCTCTATTTTCATGTCGCAGTTGCGTGCCGTTGCACGAATTTCTTCTGAGGAGCACTTAAAAAGGCACTTAGATGTCCTCTGCGGTTCGACTCTTGTAAATCGAGGCGCATAACGAAACCATTCGGGCACGCAGAACGGATAGCAGCGAAGCACTCCCAGCGAAGCAACTCAGCTGGCCGC
Organism: Amblyomma americanum; assembly: GCA_030143305.2. Taxonomy (NCBI): domain Eukaryota; kingdom Metazoa; phylum Arthropoda; class Arachnida; order Ixodida; family Ixodidae; genus Amblyomma; species Amblyomma americanum. The sequence continues at coordinate 94,544 of JARKHS020031789.1, read as the reverse complement.
CTTGTTGCGCCGCAAATTGCAGGTTTTCTTTCAGTTCCAACATTCATGTTGTCTTTATTCAGTCTTCGTCGTGTGATAAAAGTGCACTGGTGGCCTAAAAACAAAACTCATGTACTTCAGTATCGGTAAAACAGGTAAATTTCATGCTTAGGACGTTAAACCCCAATAAACCTAAACGTAACCTTCATGCACGTTTGTCAGCCTGAGAGATGTCTCTGTGTTTCCTCCTAATTCATAACTTGCACTTGCGAGATTGGCCTGTGGCGGCAATACCCACGATACCTGTATTTTAGTTTTTTGGTCTTTTTGATGTCAGGAACCGGTATTCGATCGATACAAGGCAAGTTAAATTATCCCTAGTGTCTCTATAAGACATGCTGTGAAATTTCTGGGCGAAACCACGACGAAATAAAGTCAGCAAACTGGGATGCTTCAGTCGGTTCAGTGCAGCCAAAAATTTCCCTCTTCACGCAAAGAAGGGAGCAGGGCAAATTCTATCGTGTTGTTTCATTGAATTCAGTGTGGAATTACATATGCGAGCATGCCTAAGGCATCTGTTGGCTTTGGTGACAACGCCCAGCAGCAGTGTGAAACATTATAGGGCATTGTTGCTAGCAAATTTCATTAGAAAAATTAGCATATATGGCCTGGTGGCCCACAGCAGTGATCAAGATGTCGATTGGCTGCTGTATGCTGGCTTTTTATATTATGAGAATATCACTCCTTACGTAGCTTATTAAATATTGCTGGAACATACATGAACGTATCGCGTCTCGATTTTGCCTATGAATTCTTGGCAATGTATTGCAACGAGTCCACCTTAAAATGATAACTGTCTTTACCATCTTTTAAACTCATAACTGATATAACTGTCTTTTTCACTTTTCCTTCTAAAATACTTTACGAAAACAGTCAGATTCAAAAAATTTTCGACAGAAAGAAGGCCAACCGCTTGAAGCACGTGAGGCTTGCGAGGTTTAGAGCCCATTTGCGGCCGTGTTTCTAGTGTGGATGGGCTCTCTGTGTTTTCTTCGCATTTCGAAATTGTGCTAACTAGCAGCCGGTGCCATGTTAGTGCAAAAAGCTCGCAAATATTGCTCCTTAAAGATTCAATTCAACCGGAATATTGTGACTGCTGCTGACCATTAAGTGAATCACCGGTGATCTTGCAACCCTCCCATATCTCGGAGCGTTGTTCTGATTACAAACTTCATTTATTGGCGCGTCCTCATCGTGTCGTAGTTTAGCTTTGGTTTTCAGTTATTGCCCTTTTCTTGTCCCCCTCCCTTTTTGCACCTGTGGTGTGCACGCCATTTTAGTCACAACTGATTTTTCAACGTTGTTCTTGTAGTCTACATAACCTCAAATTATGGGGTAATACTTTATTTTTTGTCGGACAAGCAACTCCGCGTTTAAAATAAGAGACTCATACGAGCTATTCAAAAGCGGCATTGTTTGGGCTAGGTGGCTAACCATGTTTAGATCATGAAAGCGCTCAAAAAGACAAGGACACAGAGACGGACACACATTGCGCTTGTGTGTCTGTCTCCTTCTCTGTTCTTGTCTATTTGAGCGTTTTCACGATCTAAACATATGTAAGCAGTTAGTCCACCTCGGGTGTTTCCCGGGGCGCTTCGCAAAAAATAGAAAGAGCAGAAGCATGTCTTAACAGTGCCCACGTGACCCTCCTTTGTATTGCGGACGTGTCTATTTGATTTAAGCGCCGAGCTACCGTCACTGCCATCATCGTCAGGGTATCTCAAACCTACATGTCTGAAACATTCCTGAAGCAGACTGTCAGAACATCGCCCAACAGTGCTCAACCGAAAGACACCCAGCCTCGTACGGTGGCTTGGTACATTGCAACAGGGAACAGAGTACATTGAAAACTATGCGAGCTACTTCTAACTTTGGGCAAATCTCGCATAGTTAGTCGTTGATAAGCTCATAAAACAGTGTTTTTAAGAATATACAAACCAGTCATAGCGAGGTTCGCCTGTATGCATGAACGGTGGGATCACAAGCGCGCAAAGAAGTTGACAAGAAGTCTGCATTTACAAAAGAAAGCGCTTAGAGAATGCGTCTTATTCATTTCTGTTCTTAGGATTCGATATGCAAGTGTGACGATGCGACCTGCGTTTAGCTTCGCGTCCACAGAGTGACCATTACATAACGGCTGCGACGCGATCTATGGTTTGACGCTGTCCTGTTTCTGACAGAGTTTTAGCTATTTCAGTTCCAGTCGCATATTTTAGAGCAAAAGCTCTACTGCGCCCGCTATTCAAGGTCCTATCGGTATGCAAAACGACCTTGGGAGGCAGCGCAGCGCCGAATAAAAACAATAAAATAGGAACTGAAAACAATCATAAATGAACTAAAACGAATGCAAAAACAAGAGTAAAAACATTAAATAAAGACAAAAAAGAAAAAAATTAATTGAAGAACCACAAAAATAAAAGCGAAGAATAAAAACGAAAAGAAAAATAAGATTTAAAAATCGCGGCTTTCTCTCTACATTAAGGCTCCGCTCAATTGCGACGAACCTGCGTCAATTTGTTTTTACTCATCACGAAAAGGTATTGTGGCATGTACAGGCAGTTAGTTCGCGCAGATTTTATCAAATAGTACTTAAAAACAGCTTCGCTTAAACAAAACAGACACTTCACGTTAATACGAAGATCCATTCTCGAATGCATGCCGATCTCATTAAGAGCTAGCCCATGTCATTGAGATCCTGGACTGAGGACAATGAGCTGCGCAATGGCGGAAACCCAATGAAGCTTACATCATTATTCGTTTTTCATTAACACATGAGGAACGCGCCTTTGATTTAAACAGCAACACGTGTAAATACATCGACGTCGCACGAAATATGGAATATCACGCTTTTGAGCCAGACACCAAGTTGAATGATAAAGCTTGCTTTCGTGGAATTTCTGCGTCAGAGGGATTTGCGTTTCGAGATAAAAAAAAACATGAAAACCGCGGATATCGAATTTCACTGCTTAAAAGCGACAGACCAAGATAGAGTGAAAGAAATTCAGAGTAATGCGCAGGCTCTCTGTGGATGCCGCAGTAAAAATAAATGTAAATTAATAACGTACGCATGAGCAATCAGCGATACGTTAGTGCACATCTAGAACAGTGAGAATATTTTAAATGATACAAGCCCTTGTTCTCTCCTCATCCTCTACACCAAATTATCTCACTGTTATTGTTTTTTTTACCTTTCCGCACGTGGGCGTTTCATAGATAAAATAAGGCGTAACACTGCAGACATCTCTGCAGCGCGTAGCCTGCACACGCTCTCGGTGAGAGAAGAGAGCCTCCAGTCAGTAAGTATTGGGTTTGGTGATAATTTCCAGCACATTGCACGCGATATATAGCAGAGGCAGCGGCATGGGCACCATCGAGAGCTTCGATGAGAGCCGTGTCGACTACGCCAAGCTCCAAGTCGCCACCAACGCCATCCACACCGTTCAGAAGCCAGAGTAGTGGAACTGCCGAGCCGTCGTGCCGCCCATCTCTTTGGCCGCCACTTTAAAAAGAGGGCCGAACCGGCTGAGCCTTTTGTCAGCGAAATTCGACTCATTCTTGTTTGTGTTACAAACTATACTTTCTGGTTATGTGTATAAAAAGGGTCCGTCTCTATTCCGTATTCAGCGAAACTTAACCGACAGGACAAATGGTATAGAGAAAAAACAAAATTCAGTCAATTCACGTACGCTTTTTAGCACTGCGCAACTAGAGCGAAATGTTTCAATCCGTGGAGTGCTAAATTTGTATTTCTTCTGAGCTACCTAAATGTTGAATGTATAATGAAATATTCAAATGAAGAAACGAGGGGCATCGGACATATTCAATCATCACCTTTCAGCTGCCTCTAGCATACGCCACGTGTTTCCGACTAGCTGTTGTTGTGAGCTTCCGAAGCATGGAATGCAATATGTCTCAACATTGAATCACGTAGCTTCTTTAAAAGAAGATTAATCGACGAGACTAAGCAATGAAGATGATAAGACAGGAGCAAGGAAGTTAAAAAATGATTGAGCGCAAATGAAAAACAAAGGAAGAGGCCGTAGGAATCGCTGTCGTATTTGTTTTCATTTACAAGCGTATAGGAGGTCATAGCTCCTTCATTACTAGAAAGCAGACCCGCTGGGAGTGCAGCTCACGCCAAAGATGACCGATTTATCAGCAAGGCGCGTTTCAGGACACTCATCGCGACGGGTACGTTTCTTTCCGACTCTGCAGTTGATCGCATGGCCCGAAGGCCTCTGCATAATCCTGGCGTTTATTTGCTGAGCTAGTGGCTACAGTAGCTTGAAATCTGTGTCGCATGCATGTGTTCAACTCGGCCTATTTCCTGCTTGGATTCAAACATAATTAAAACAGCGCAGGTGTGTAGAACTTTCAGAAGGAAGAACAGCATTTCCTTTGGCTTTAAAACTGGAGCCGCTGCCGGTGACTTAGTATATCTGATATGAAAACTGTGCTCTTCTAGCCGCCGACGAGTGCATCACTAAGGTACACCAAGGGATAGATGCACTGAAGTGTGCCGTTCCCTCCTGATATCTATACGGACATTTTCCAAGTGTGTGTTTCAGCTTTAGGGCTGTCAGAGGATCAGAACGTGTGGTACTGTTATCGCCGTCATTTCTTCTGCAAGGCGGGAAACAAAATGTCCTCGGGCTTCTTTCTTCTGTCTTGTTTTTATCTCTCTACCTAAAATTCGCCATTCTCTGATTGTATGAGCGCACGCCAAAAAGCTCAAAACAATATGCTACATTCCTGCGCCATATGTCCCGTCTTTCTCTCCATTTTTGCCATAGCTTCACACCTGGGTGTTTTTTGAGATATATCAAAAGTTGTGCAGCAAAATTGAAAGCTCAGCACTCGAGTCGCTGGACCTTGAAGTAAAAGCTCGCCGCAAATCTTGTACATCATCCGAATATACAGATTCGTGGTATACTTTCCCTCATAGACACAACCAAAACTTAGCAGGTACTGCCACAATGAAGCACTGCATTAAGAGACTAAATTGCCCTGATTGAGTGGGGCAAGGACCCTTCTTAACGTGGTGTCTGTTTCATATATATTAGAACAGCGCTCTACTTTACAGAGTTGGTGGATGCGGTTTAGGAGTTGCATGGCACAATAACTAAGTGAACTTCGCTGAACAAAGCGCATTGATAAGAGTTGGGCAAGTGCCCAATCGGTACGAGAATATAATCGAGGCCATCACTTATGTACCGTGGTTCCACAATTCAGCACTTTTACTACTCCAGAAGTGGCAACGCGACTCGCAGATACCTCGAAGAATGCCTGGCCAGCCTGGAGAACGCCGTGTATGATACGTGCACACGGTCTAGGGGCGATGCATATCGCATTAATATTCGCGTGCACTTCAGCACTTCACGAGATTAGGCCTGCCCGACAGCGCGCAAATTTCCTCTTTTCTAGGGTTAAGTCAGCCCTTGTGGAAGCACCAGTGCGGACAGCAATCCTTCCTATGCTTTTTCGAGAAGTTTAACTAAAAACAGCCTGATGTCCCCTAATCGCTCGTTCATGCACCGTCGCCCATGTTCGTTACGCTTCCAGTGGGCGCTAAAAATACGTGGACTCCCAAGCGCTTCTCTCCATCTTGCAACTTCGCGATGGCGGTGGGCGTTATAGGGCCTTTGGTAGTCGCAATTAATCCGGAGTTCTTCAGTACGCAATCTTTCATAATCCATATGCAGTTGGGGACGTTAAACTATTAGTACCACAAGAAAATCTTTCGCGGTTATTTATATAATTGCATTATGTAAACTGTTAAGTGGTAGTTGAACTAGTAATCTTCATTTTAACTACATAATAATCATTTTAAATACATTCTGTGCTATGAAAGACTTACGCAGTGCCATAGTGACCGCTGCATGAAGCTCCTACCTGCGTCTGCACTCCGTTAAATCCTAAGGTGATATGTAACTACTTGCTCCGCAGACTAATCTGTTCTGTCTCCTTACAACGCTTCCCGGGTTAAAGCGACCGAACCGGACAGGACCTGTTAAATGCGGCCTCTGTTGGGCCCGGCCTTCTGAGGTCAGAGACACAGCCATCGGGCCTGAGCTGGGATTTAGAAGGAAGGCCTGGTGCTGTGGTATAAGGCGCTCCCCTACAAGCGAACCATTCTAAAGGAGCACACTTTCAGTCTTCCAACGGGGCCTATTTCAACACGAGGAGAAGGCTCTTTCACAAAACGACCGCATTCCGGTCTGTGCGCTCTTGGAGTACGCTCACTGCAGAGTAGTTACTCACGCCAGCACGAAGTCCTAAAGCTCGATAGACGCGTTCATCATCTGTCTCGCGCAACGGGAGGTGAATTCTTTTCTCAGCGCGAAGCGGTCCACTTCAACAGAGTAGTTTTGCCATGATCCTTAGAGATTCTCCCCTTTCACTGCTCAATTTGATGGCGAGCCAATTGCTGCCTTGGTTACTGAATGTAAAACTCGGCAGGCCTGAACAAGGCTCCTGTGTTGGAGCTGAAACTCTACGTCACCTTTCTGTTGGTTGGCGCTGTTCATTGTTTCGTAATAAATCTGGCTGGTTTGTGGTACAATCTGCTGACGGCCGAACATGTATAACGTGTGCACTGAGATGCATATGCGGAGCTGCAGGTGATCGGAGCAAGAAGTGAGTGCCTTTGAGTACGCCGGGTGAAGTTTTCTTAACATCACTACGAATTACGGAGTATGTATTTGCTGAAGGTGCTCGCACAGGGAATGCCATGACAGAATTCGTGGGACATAGCAGCTTATGCTCGGGCAGCTCGTTTTTTATTACTACAGGCACATGACATTTCACTCCGGTTACTGAATACTAGGAAGCAGTTAATATTACTCTATATTAGAGTTAATTTTTCTCCACACGTTGGTACACCACTTTGAACTACAGGGCATAATGTCATCATTGCAGAGCCTGAACTACGCAAGGTAAAGAGTACGATCAATTAACCAAAATGTGTACTTTCAAAGCTCAAAGCCGGCTCAGTGCATGTGCGGGTATACTGCTCTATCGTACAAGATGCGTGCTGCAGTTTTCGGTTACACGTTAACTGGGAGCCTGTCATAAGAAGCTAGATAAACGAGCTTGTTTGTACGTCTATGTGGAAAAGACCGACTTACGATAGGCCACGTTCTATACAATCAGAGCAGTCGAAGCAATGATAGATAAGACGTATTCTGTAACCGACTTGTGCTCCGGGCAAATACGCGTTTAAAAGCAGATATACCCGGGCTTATCGCTAACATATCGGACGCAAGAAGACATTCTCACAGCTACGTAGTCCTACCCCTGCTATTGAAAAGTGCCCTGTATGGCCAGGAATAATCATCGCAAGCGCTGACAATCCCAAGGCGACCTTGTGCAGTCGCAGTGGCGTAACCCAACTATATTTAAGCATGAGTAGAACTTGCCCTTAATGTGCATCAGTAGGGCTGTCCCATTCTCTATGCGAAATCTACGGACAGCAGGATGTTGTCGGTTTTTTTTTTCTATCACCATCCCATTCTCTCTCGCTGCCTTGAAGTACACTTCAGGCATAGCAGCTGTATACAATGGGACGCGCCTGCTAAATACAGGCGACCACGTGCTCAGCGTCGATGCCATTTGCAGAGGTAATGAGATTTATTAAGTACAGTCTCTTCTACTGCACCGTTTTCTGCGACTGCTCGACAAGCACGACGTCTTAGTCGCATACGACAAGTACAAATCCCTCTTTCAGGCTGATTCACAATGTTCACAAACTTGCTCAAGCCTCGGGGATATGACGTGACATTTGTCGAGGCTACAGACCTCAAGAAAGTTGAGGCTGCACTAAAGCCTAACACCAAGGCTAGTATGATGGGGCGTGCACCATTCTATTGGTCTGCGTTGGGCTATTAAAGACCATTTTTGATTCTGCATTTTTGAACCGGCATATTTGCACTACGCATACGAGTGGCTACCACCATCAGATTTCAGGCGCAATCGTTCGCATGCCACAAAATAAAAGACCTTATCTGTATTAGCAAATTCAACTGAGGGACAAGTTTAGTGCACAACTTCTCTATACGTAGGCTAGCCTTCTCAAAAGCAAATATATTAACCAGAAGGGAGACATTCATTAGCTCAGCACTGGTGGGGTGAGGCTTTGAAAATGGTTTTGTATTAAAAGCTAGTGCTATAAAATTTGCTAGCAATCTTTTGAATAGATGCAGCTTGTATAAGAGCTCAAAAACTGACCGAGCTGCTTTCTACTACTTTTATTTTAGTTTTCGTTCTGTCTGTATGTTTGTACTAATGTTCCTTTTTCTAAAAATCTACCGAACGCAGTGTTCAATTTTTGTACACGAGTAGAAACTGCTTTTCTACACAACTGGTAGCAAAATTATGCGCTTTGAAGAGAAGCAAATTTATTGCTTTTTTTATTTTTGGGGTAAATAAACTGCTACCCATCAATGCTATTTTTCTATGTCATTAAAACACAAATAGACTTATGCTATGTATTCTGGTAAAAAATATAGAAAGGCATTTTTTTAATTTGTGAAAAATATTCTTCGCTTACTGCCAATTGTTCCTGAAAAACAGCTACATAAAGCACCAAAAACTGGTTTGCGAAAAAGGCGAATAAAGCCTCTCAATACTTTTACTTTTTCGATCAACGCGATCACAAAAAGGGATAAAAAAAGCACTTATGCACCCGCGAATACTCAAGCGTATTACATGTTCTGGCAATAAAAAAAGCTATATAAATCAAGTGTTGCAAAATAATAAGAAAAAACAGTTATATTGAGACATTTCAAGTATAAAATTTGTCCAGCCAATCCAGACGTCAGCGCCGATTCCACCCATAGCGTTCAGAAAAAAGCCAACTGCAGCGCCGTATCCTTGTTGTGGCAACAGTGTCTAACAGAAAAAAAAAACATCTGTGAGCTGCAATTGAATCAACGCCGGCAAAAACATAGCAGCTTATTTTCCACCTGCTTCAGATAGATAGGTCACCGCCGCAACCTCTTGTGCAGATTCTAATCGCAATAATTATTCATTCTTAAACATCAGTTGTTGTACAGATGCCAGATGCGCGGATGTAGTTCAAACTAATACTAACAGAAGTTTCCTGCTTCGAGCTACTCCGCTTGTTCAGTTCACCACTTACGAACGGTACAAACGTTCTGCTAGTGCAAGCAAAACACTTATTTAGATATAATTAGCTGCTGTTGAGATATTGTGATCTGCTTGTTTTAGCAGGAGAACTTCAGTGCACGAGCCCAGCCTTTTTGAAAAAAAATGACAATTATCGAGAATTTCGAACAATCCAAATATGGTTTGATTTATAGTTTACGGGGGTTTAGCGTCCCAAAGCGACTCAGGCTATGAGGAATGCCCTAGGGAATGGCTTCGGAAATTTCTACCACCTGTGGTTCTTTAACGTGGACTGACATATAGCACAGTTGACAGGCCTCTAGAATTTCGCCAGCATCGAAATTCGACCACCGCAGCCTGATCGAACCCGCGTCTTTCCGGTCAGCAGCCGAGCATCATAACCACTGAGACACCGCGGCAGCGAACAATCCAAAAATATAATTTGAATAAAGCGTAGCGAAGGCCCCAAAAGATTTATAAATTGTAGTAAGTTGTCCATATGAGAACTTTAATAGGGACAAGAACAGATGGTCATTAGCAAAGCGTACGAGAAAGTTGCTTTTCGGTGCGAGGTTAATTTATAAATCATACACAAAGAAGCCAAAGGCAAGACGCAGATTGCAGTGCAAAGCCACTTTTACCGGCATTACTCGGAAGCAGCTATGTTTGGTCTCCTCACGTTAGGAATGGCAACCAATAACATATACTCTTTTCTGACGCACATTATTATCTTTCCAGGAAGATAAACCTACACGTGGAGAGGAACAAAAAAACACCTACTTGGCTGCTATCCATGTCTGAACACATAACAAGTGTCGCTCCAAACATCCCTGCAGTGATTGTATGCAGTCTCCTCAGGAAGGTTAGGATCGGAGTCGTGTTTTGATTTGTAGCACTTAAAGGCATTAAAGGTTTTGGTAAAACTTGGTGCTGGGCTAGTTGGTTAAGCATTTCTTTGAAACAGGTCAGCGCTAAAAAAAGACAAACACACGGTGAGAGAACGACGACACGGCATAGATGAGCGCAACTAACAACTGGTTTTTGTTTTTCCCTCCAGGGTACATATTTAAAGCCCTCTCACATCGCACCATGCGCACAACCAGGGGCGTCAACACTTTATCATATCAAAAGTTAAGATACATATTTTGAGCATCACGTGACAGCAAGCCAAAAAGAATGAAAAGGACCAGCAGTAATCGACGCAATGAATGAGAAAAAAAAGAGAAACGAAAAAAAAAACATGCTCAGTTCTTTCTTAAACGCGTCTCAACGTTATATTGCGCGGAGCGGGCATTTCTTGAGACGCGTTTAAGAAAGAACTGAAAGAACTGAGCACGTCTTGTTTTTCTTCCGTTTCTCTTTTTTCTCTCATTCATTGCGTCGATTACTGGTGGTTCTTTTCACTCTTTTTGGCTTGCGGTTACGTGATGCTCAAGATATGTATCTTAATTTTTGATATGATAAAATCTTGACGCCCCCTGGTTGCGCGCATGATGCGATGTGACAAGACTTTAAATATGTACCCTGGAGCGAAAAATAAAACCAGTTGTTAGTAGCGCTCATCTCTGTCGTGTCATCGTTCTCTCGCCGTGTGTTTGTCTTTTTTTTAGCGCTGACCTATTTCAAAGAAAAGCATTAAAGGTTGCTTGGATATTTGAAAACTGAAATTTGAGCTTCCCCTGCACACGGAATTTTAGACTAAATTTTCTACTAAGGACCAAACTATGATCATTGCCACGAAGGGCTCAACATTTATGCTCTGTCCAATATTTCGTTTTTCAATTCCTCGCTTCTGGCTTTGAACGTGTATTCCAGCCCATCGAGCATTGCAGACCGCTGACCATCCTTTATTGCCTTCCTTGTCTTTGTCTCTGCTTTGCCCTTCTTGCAAAGCTCGTATGGTTGGAAACGCCTAGCAACTCGGCTTTGAAAGTGGTCGACATCAAAGAGATGTCTGAGGTGGTACGGAAGAAATGCAAGGAAATTGTCGTTGTCGAGAACACATTCATGACTTTCTGTTTTCAGGTGGGTGTACTTCTCTCACAGAACTCTATTATAAACGATGTGTAGACTTACGCCTGCTCTGACCTTGCAAAATGTAAATGTGAATGGTAATTTCGTGTCTTGGTTTTTTCGTAATTTCCTGTCTTGGCATCGAACGCTTGTCAGAATTGCAGTAATGGCCGAGGACGTTGTGCGCCCATGTTAGTGCAGACACCGCAGTCTTATTCATCGTCAAAGAGCAGCTACTATTTGGTTTCCCTTCAGTCTGTCATATGATTTTTTGAAAGCGCGAAGAGGACATTCAAAATGAAGCAGTTTTTTTAAAACACTTGCATATCTGTTCCTTTTCATGCTACTCAACTTTAGAATTGAAACTTTTCACGTACCTCAAGCGCTAAGCTTCAATTACACTGTAAAAAATGCTGAAAAAGTATATAATAAACAAAGAAAAAGAACTGCGGACGATCTATTTTTTTTCCTGGGTTGAATATGTGTATATATGTACAGTACTGTACAAAAAATTTGATAATGCACTCTTTCCGATTTAGTATATTTTACGCTATTTAACCTTGCGCACGTGGTTGGTGGTAGACAATTTCAGACTTTTTGTACAATAGCAACCAATATTTATCGTCGCATTAACCCACAATTTAATCACACAGCAAATTTCTTGAATAGCTGCTTTCTGTGCTGCTTGAGGATATCGGCGATACTAACTCTTTTTTATTACAAAATGAGCCGGCAATTTCAAAAATGCCTTTTTACAATAACCTAATGTATCAGTTATTCACACGCAAGCCTTTTACTTCGATCATTCCTTGACAACGCGTAAGCATGGAATTCAGGAAGAACTCAAGGAACATCTAATCCATGCTTCCCCACTTTTCTCGCAGCTGATCGAATTTCCGCTCGGGACTGCTGGCGTTTTTGTCTCTCGGAAAACGCAGAATGCTTACTCAAAGATTTTGAATTGAAATAAACTCAGCAGACCGGCTTGGCCACTCATATACACATATACACATACATACACAAACACATATCCAAAACCAAGATTCTGCTGTGCCTATGAAAGCATAACCAGCCCCGTGCCATTACGTTCCCGCCTCTGTGGTTTAACTTGAGGAGTTGATAACGAGGCCCATATAAATTGCATTTGGGATGGCGTATACACCGAATCCCATCATTGCCGCATGACAAGATCTTATATATTTGTATTGAAATTGCGCATTTCCGCCCGTCACCTATCCACACTTGAAGTTGTTTACCTAGATGATCCAGGATGATCCTATATGATCCTCCTCCTCCTCCTCCTGGAAACCCAACTGTTTTCAGGTGCATGCGAGTTTTGAGCTGGCCTCCTAAAGTTTGGCTCGGCACGCTGTACATGAAGTCTCGCAGTCGATGAAACCGCTGTGGAGTCTTATACCAGGGCCAGATCTTCGAAAATATCGTAGACAGACACTCTAGAGCTCTTTAAGCTAGCGCGAACAGTATCTTTTTTTGACAACTTGGTTAGAACTTCTGATGTGTCTCCTGAGAAGATCGATAAAACAAATTTTCTCTGAACCTGCATCTCTTCAAAACGTGTGAAGGGGTGCAGTGGGACACGCAGAACTTTAGAGGACGCTGACGGTGTTTCATCCAGTGGTTATGGTCATGAATATTTACCATTTGAGCAGTCCAGATGCCATTATATTAACCTCAAACAACACACATTGGTTAAAAAATATAAAAATATGCCGTAATACATGTAACCAGGAAATAAATCACGTGGAAAGAAAGCAGTTAATAATAACTTAGAACAGAGGAAAAAGGACCGCAATGAAAAATGTCGATGAAAGGACCAAAATGTAAAACGAAGTGGTCAAAGAGTTACACTCCCATAAACTCCTGGTTGAAAAAGTGGGCGTTATTGCATCATAATATACTCAGAATCTGCAAAGAGATCTTTTATATCAGCAATATTTTAAATTTTTATGACAAAATCACAAAATTTACGAAAAAAAATTGAAATATTAAATCTTTTTGTTAACCGATGTGCATGCGCATTGCGTGTATTCCGAGTATATGTTCATTAAGGGTCTGACACATGCGGCGCATACAAGCTAGCTGCTTGCGGCTGCACAACATTTGCTGACAGTAACGGAGGTCACGCACTTCCATGCTCTCGCTAGCAGTGGTTAGTAAAGCCCCTGCGAAGCATGCGATGCTGTTGTTTAATGATTAAGAACTGGCACTCTAAACGTGCAGCAGGACTACTAATTTGCGTTATTGCAGTCCCGTCTGTACTCAGCATAGTAGGTAGGGTTTTGAAGGAGCAGCTGCAAATAAGCTATCACTGGACGATTGCGACCCTCGTCCAAGCGAATTTTCAGCGCATTAGCAGAAGTGTTTTGATAGTTCGATATATTCAAATAAATAATTTCAGAGGTACATGCATAGATGTAGATATAGATCACTCTTTCTGTGTTCCACGCATACTAGTTTTTCCGCTAGCATTCATCTCCTCTCTAGTTAGCCGCTTCAAGTGTGCGGCGCCAACGCCGCTGAGCCTCCATCACGGGTGGTGCATTTTTCACCAGCCGCCGCAGACGGATCGTGCCACCTTCCTCCGCTCTCACCATGTCTTGCTCCTTTTGCCGCAACCGTCTACGGTAACCGCGGTATCGCTAGCCGGTTACTGTGATAGCCACCTACCTGGACGCGCTCTGCCGGTAACGTTTAAGGCTCCTGCCGACAGCACCGACGCTCAACCAAAACAACAGCGGCCTAACTCTTAGTACATAGAACTGTAAATGAAACATTTACCTAATAATGCATAAATGTTTAAATTAAACACCAAATGAGTCAGTTCTGTCTGAGGATAGCAGCAAAAATCAAGTCTATTGAACACACCCTCCCATCCACTGCATCTCTAAAGACTGAAACTATATATTCAGCACTGCCATTCACCGCACGCGCAGTTCCATAAAAAGAGTATATGTTCAGGTGAACGGCAGAAGTTTATGAATTACGTTAGTGGATGCAAGTAATAAAAATGCACGCGCAACAGTTACAGTATAAAAGTAGACTTATTTTTCAGTGCACTTATATGACTTTCTCAAGTATGCCTGGGGAGCAGCGAAAGATACAGGACATCACCGACAACTTGATAAGGCTCTCTGTTGGTATCGAGATCTGCGAGAACCTCATAAACTACTTTGAACAAGCTCTCAAGATAGCAGTAAGACACGTTCATCCATTTTAGAAGTACTTCTAACGTTTAGTGGAAGCTTCTAAAAATCGAACCTCCACCCCTGACCACACCCTCTGAGAGGTTATTTCCTTTTTCAAGTGCATGAATAATTGAAGGATACGGTGACAAAACCCAGCTGACGTGCTCTTTCGGAAAATAGATTTGTGCGCTCACCAATAAAAGCCAGCCTACCTGACAAACTCTTGAAAAACTTTAGTGCCAATCGCTACCAAGTCTCAGAAAAAAAAAGATAGGAAGGCTCTTCTGCCAATTCAAACAGGAAAAATAATACCTAACATATAGCTTGTTTGAAATATACATGCTTTTATCACTAATTATTGATTAGGTATTCCCGAACCCTAAAACAACAAAGCATTGGAGAGGGGAGTGCGTCACAAGAAGTTGATGGGAAATGAAAGCAAGCGAAAATTATAGTACAAAAGTTACGTTCAAGAATACGAGCGTGTATGTTCTGGCACCAAATCCTAATGCCATATTTTAAGGTATTGCTGACATAATGGTTCTGGAACTCCGCGAATATAAATTGATCGAAATAACTGCAAATTATACGCATGTACCCCGGGGCAAGGGAGCAGAGGGGAAGTGCATATCATATGCATGAGAAGGGCGATGGCAAAATTTGTCAAGTTATTTCTCCTGTGTTAAGTACGAGGCATGCACAGGAAGTGATGGTTGCTTGCACTCATCTTCTTCTCTAGGACCGGACTCGCCGAGAAACCGCGCTAGAAGGCGCAGTGTGGTTGTGGAACATTCAGAACATTCCTAGCACAAAATCACCCTCTAATAAACTGAGAGCAACCACCGAAAGAGACTCTTACTTGAGTCGTGGCACACTGAAAGCAAACAATACTGCTTACACCACTTAAGAAGCTCTAGGCGATCTCGCAACCTGTGAATCCAACAATCAATACCGCCTGACCAGCATCTTTCCCTCTCTTCACTCTCTCTCTCTTCACATTTAAGTTCAAACAACCCCTCTTCCCACGCACATTTTAACGCGATAGCTTTAAAAGCCCCGTTAAGCAGAAACTCTGGTGTCGGCGTTGCGGTACAGCAGTCGCCTCACATTTGGGAGGTGCTTGGTTCGATCCTCAGTGCCGCCGGGTGCCCAGCGATTTTTTAATCGCTACAAGATTTACCCGACCTGGTGCTCAGCTCTTCTATGTGAGATGTTTCGGAAAAGGGTCTTAGACAAAACCGTTGCCTTGAGGTATTAGAGATAAGTTCCGCCATCAAGGCACCCTAAATCCGCCTCGTGGGGGGGAAGCCCATTTCTGACCCTGTCGCAGCTCTAACGAAAGGCTTTCCGATGGGTACCCGGCGGCACTGCGGATCCAGTCCAGCACCTCCTGAATGCGAGGTGGATGCATGCTCTATCACAGACGCAATCGGGAGGCGTTGGGTTCGATCCCCAGCGCCGCTGGGTACCCACCGATTTTTTAATGTGTACGAGATTTCACCGGCCTGCTGCTCGGTTCTTCTAGGGTGAGATACTTGGGAAAAGGGTCTTGGGCCAAGCCGTTGTCTTGACGGATCAGCGATAATTTCTGTCGTCAAGGAACCCTAAATCCGCCTCGTGCGGTAGAACATCTGTTGCTTCTTCGTCGCAGACTTGACGTACGCTTCTGGCCTATCAGCCATACACAATGTGACGCACCTAGCAGGTAATTACCGGTGACCACGCGGGCACTGTCGACGCCATTAACAGATATCATATAACCGAGTGGGATTCTTTCATTGCTGTTCTGTGATGACTTGCACCCAAGACCAACACAGAGGCTTCATTGGCAAGCGGTAAGTACAAATCCCATTTTCAAGCACATACTTTGTTCGGCAAAGGTTTCCGGGATTTGGTGTGACGTGTAGCGACGCTCTGGATCTCAAGAAAGTTACGGCAGCACTAAAGCGTAAGAGGAAAGTTAGCATGGTGGTATATGCTTTCATGCTTTTCGTGGGCGTTGGGCTAGTGAACTGAATTTTGGATTTTGCATAGTTGACTTGACAGGCCCAAAAAATGGACAGTGTGGCCGAGTCGAACGTGAAAAGAAAAAATGCTAGACGTTTTAGCAAATAGAAACTGGAGTGATTACACGTATCGTATTTCTGGTTTATGACGATTCCAGCTAGCTCGTCATGAGTTTTCTTACACTTTGTGTCCGGTTTAAGGCTAGCAGGACTTCTTCAATGAATTCTTTTGGCTTGCCGACAGATGGCAGGACGGGTAGTTATGGCCATATTGGTACCATTTTCCAAAACCCAGCCGTTTATGTTTTTAAGATACATGCGTGTATCTCTGAAAAGAGAAATGAAATTGAAATTGGTTTTTGGGGAAAGGAAATGGCGCAGTATCTGTGTCACATATCGGCGGACACCTGAACCGCGCCGTAACGGAAGAGATAAAGGAGGGAGTTAAAGAAGAAAGGAAGAAAAAGGTGCCGTAGTCGAGGGCTCCGGAATAATTTAGACCACCTGGGGATCTTTAACGTGCACTGACATCTCACAGAACACGGGCGCCTTTAAATTAGACGTAATAGTCCAAAGCGGCCATAAAGAAGCCGCCTGGGCTCCCCTCCAAGACGTCCACTGATAGCCTTCTCCACCTTGGAATGCATAACACGCTGGAAGAGCTACTCGAAGCTCACCAAACAAGCCAAATAATGCGGTTATTAACTACCAAAGTTGGTAGACGAGTCCTAGAGGATCTGCACATAGCACTGCCATAAACAACAGAAGACAGAGGGGACATTCCCAAGGACTGGAGAGATAAACTACTAGTTAAATTAATACCAAAAAACGTGCATCCTGAGCACGATCAAGGTAGGAGGGAAGCCAGAGCTAGAGCGATAGAGAAGTATTACGGCAGCAAAAATGGCACGTACTATGTAGACGCGGCGGGCCCTATGCAAGAGGGCATCTGCAGCGTCGCGGTCATACACGAGGGAAAGCAGGTGGATGGACTCTCGGTCAAAACTAGTAAAGTTGCGTTAACCGAGGAAGTGGCGAGAGCGCTGGCAGCCACTCACTCCAACGCCACGCACATTTCTGATTCTGAAGGCGCCTGTCGAAATTATATAAGAGGAAGAATACCGCCGCTTGCTAGCAGAATTTTAGCAAACGCGCAACATAGCTCAATGCAGGGAACAAAACAATTGGTATGGGCGCCCGGACACGAGGGAATAGAAGAAAACGAGGCTGCTCACACAGCCACCCGAGAGTCTGTCCCTCGGAGTTCCACTGAATTTCCAGACTCTGTCGAGACTCCTGTACCGAATCCGCTTACCACATATGCAGACATTACAACATATCTGCGCCTCAGTAGGCAGACGTTCCCAGAGCCGGCCAAGGGCCTGGATAGAACTGAGGAACGACACCTCAGAAGGATGCAAACGGGGTAGTTTCTAAGCCCTGCGATTCTAAAACACATAGACCCAGCTTTATCGGCGTACTGTAAATTTTGTGAGATATCAGCAGACGGCATATCGTATGGTGTGAACCTGCCAGAAAAATCCGCAAATAAAGAGAGTAAATCAGCCAACGAGAGAGGGCTGGGAGGCTACCTTGTCCGGCTGATTGGACCTGAAGTCCCAGAGGGCTCTGGTTCAAAGTGCGCGGACCGTGGCTACCACCAAAGGTGTCCCGGAATGAGGACTACCAACCAGGCAAGGGAGCGGTGAAACCCTCCACTCTCCTCTAAAACCCGCCCAACTGCATTAAATAGAGTTTTACCACTACCACCACGACCTGCGGATCTTTAACGGGCACTAACATCGCACAGCACACGGGCGCCTTAGCGTTTTGCCTCCATAAAAACCCGGCCACCGCGGTCGGCTTTTTTTTCACATACTATCAAGCACCGAAGGAATGGAGAGGGCAGCGGGCCACAACAATAAACAGAACATGAAAACACCGAAATACACAATAAAAAAGATACATGCAAGAATATGTAGGGTGTATATCACGGTGCGAAAAAAAAAAGCCCAGCTGTAAAACAGCCCTCAGGCGACACCACAATAGAGCGCGAATAATGCTTACCCAAAACACTTTCCTAAAATTTGATATAGATGAAATATTTGTGCGTACGATGAGCATATTTTGTGTGGACATAGTATACAAGAGCCATCAGTCCGAACCGAAGTTCTTGAATGGCAACTGGTCAAATAGAGATGAGACGAGGAGTAAATGATGCGTGCTCAAAATATATGGTGATAAAACACGAGTAAGGAGACCCATAGAAACGAAACGAAATACATACATTGTTCAGCACTTCTAATTTAAAAACAACACAAATTGCAACCAGTTTAGGAGATCTTGATTAGCAAGAGAAATGAGGGCGGTAAAACAACAAAACTGATGAACGATTTAGAGTGATTAGGCCAAATGCGAATTAAATTCGCTGCACTTCGGTTTTCACATCGATTTCAATTCGAAGCTTGGTTTTCAAGGTCAAGTAGGCCTCAGACAATGGAGACCCTAGTATCAGCGCACTAAACCTGGAGGAGACACTCAAGCTCCGCCTTAAGGGGATGACACGATAGGGTTACTGGGCTAATATTGTCATGAAGTGGTGAGTGTAATCCGGGGAGCAGAACGACAACGAAAATGGCGTTTAAACAAAACTATTAATTTGGGCTTGCTTGCGCACACATTCGGCTGAATCACTCGGCGGCGGCGTAGCGACAAGCGTGCTCGGCGGTCGTCGAAAAGAATGCCCGCCGCTGTCGACCGTGTTCAATTTAAAGCTGATAGCGAACTTTCGAGGTAAAGCGTGCAAAGTTGCTAAAACATCCTGGAACAACATAGAATCAGCTCTGACTGGATGCGATCAATCGAGATACATCTGGTCGCGTGTTGCATCGCAACAAAGCGATAAAACGGCGCGCCGGCAGTTTTGAAGAATGAACAAGCAAACACTGCGAAGATTCGCGGCATTACTCCCCTCTCAATGAAGCATCGACTCGATGCATTAAAACAAATAAGGCGACTAGCAACAAATAAAACGTATCGTGCGAAAATAAACACAGAGTGTGGGAACACAGCGTCCTTTTGCGCGCATAATAGGACTTAAGACAGACATGGACAACTTCTGGTCGTACGCGGCGTCGCTTGGATGCAGTCATTGCGTCAGGGATGACTTCGTAATCCAGTTCTCCTAGCCGACGAAGAACCTTGTACTACAGGCCGAAAAAGCGGCGAAAAGGCTTTTCACTCAATCAACGGCGGCGAATGGGCGTCCAAACCCAGACTTGGTCTCCTGGCTTGTATTGCGTATTTCATCTTCGTAGGTTGTAGCGTCTGGCGTCGGTCCGCTGTTGGTCTTTGATCATTAAGCGGGCAAGTCTTCGGGCTGCTTCTGCGCGTTGAAGCTAGGCGGCGACGTCGACGTTCTTTTCTTCCGTAACGTTGGCCAGCATGGCCGATGGTTTTGTTGAGGCGCTCGGCCTGTGGATTATATGCAGTTGTCCTCCGGTAGCTGATTTGGCTGTAACGCAGGATGGCTTGCGTTAGCTCCGCCGTGAATGCTGTTCCTCTGTCTATGATGAGCACATCTAGGGGGGGGGGGGGGGGCTTAAAATGGGTGTAGTGCTGGGGCTGTTGTGTAGGGGGCGCGGGAAAGAACTGGGGTGCAGGGGCGTGATTTCGTAGGTCACATTGCTTTGTTGCCTCCAGACGCCGTAAGGACCCACGTAAGGAGGCAGTAGCTTGTCACACAGACCCACATGGTGCTCAGTGTGCCAGGGAGTACGAGGGAGCCCGGAGAGTAGTGGGCGTAACGGGGATGATGATCGCCACGACGTTTTAAGTGGTCTGAGAAGCGTCCAGATGATCGCGAGCGATTATGCGCGGAGTCAGCATGGGCAATGGCGTCACAAGCGTACCTGCCTGTAGAACGGTCATGAGGCAGTAAGCTCTCAAAGGGTAGCAACATGTAGTGGTCAAAGAGCAGATAGAAGGAGAGTATCCGGTGGTATCATGGCGTGAGGAATTCTAGGCGAACGTCACGAAAGGTAAACTGACATCCAGTCGCCATGGTAGTCTGAGACAAGCATAGCAAGCATGCCCGTCAGAGTGCCGTTAAGGCCGTTTGTTAGGGGATGATAGGCCGTCGTGAACTTATGACGGGCGGAGCATGAGCGCGGGAGATCGTCTACAACTTTAGGATGAATGCAGAGGGTGTCGATCAGGACAGCGGAGGCACAGCTGGTCGGGATAGCGCACGTTGTAGCGTACAGTGTAGTGTAATCGCTCTCAACGCAACCTACTGGTTCTCGGCAGTTTACATGATAAAAGGCCGAAGATTGTCGGGCCCAACACAGAAAAATAAGTCAGTCGGAATGTCGATGGCGTGAAGCTTGACACTAGGCGGAAGCGTGGGCGTTTTCCGGCGCTAACATTGATCGCAAAGAGTAAAGTAGCCATTGACAGAGCAGTAAAGGCCAGGCCAGATGAACCGCCTGCGGACGCTCCGAGGTGTCATGCAGCAGGAGGGCCATGAAGTTGTGCAAGTACATTGGAACGGAGATGGGTCGGAACGACGAGCAAGAAGTCGGCGTCATCTGGGCGCACATTGCGCCAGTACAGAGTGTCGTGAGGAAGAGAGAACAGGCTCAGAGCAGGATCAGATGGGTCGCTGCGGAGGTGATCGACTATGGGGCGTAGAGGTGGATCACGGCACTGCTCGTCACCGATGTGTAGAAAGTCCGATACAGACAAAACTCAATCGTGGGTATCCCGGTTGTAGGAATCAGGAGGATCGAGAGGATGCCGGGACAAACAGTCAGCATCTTGGTGCACTTGGGCGCACTTGCAAACAGTAAATGTGTAGTCCTGTAAATGCAAGTCCCAGTGACCCAGGCGGCCTGTAGGGTCTTTAAGAGAGAACAGTCAACACAAGACGTGATTGTCGGTACCTACGCAGAAGGGCCTCACAAACAAATAAGGGCAGAATTTCGTCAACGTCCAAGCGAGTGCGAAGCACTCCCGCTTCGTAATGGAATAGTTACGTTCGGAGGGAGATAGCAGGCGGCTGGCGGAGGCAATGACACGATGGTGGTTGTGCTGGCGCTGTGCAAGGATGGGGCGCCTACACCATGGCCACTGTCATCTGTGCGAAGTTCCGTAGGCACATAAGGGTTAAAATGGGCCAGCACAGGTAGAACAGTGAGGGCCGTAACAAGTGTGATGAAGGCGCGAGCTTGGTCAAGGCGCCAGGAGAAAGGCACATCCGTCTTCAGGGGGTGGTAAGGGGACGGGCCGTGTCGGCGAAGTTCGGAATAAAAGGACGGAAATACGAGCAGAGCATGAGGAAACTGCCTACATCGCTTGACGGACAGGCGTGGGGAACTCGCGAATGGCGCGAAATTTGTCAGGGTCTGGCTTGACACCGGAAGCATCAAACAATTTGGCGAGGACCTTAAGCTGGTGCTGGCCGAAGCTGCACTTCTTGAAGTTGAGTTGGAGATTGGCGTGGCAGATGACGGCAAGGATAGTAGAGAGACGGTGTAGGTTGCTTTCGAACGTGGAGGAAAAAACGACATCATCGAGATAGCACAAGCCCGTCGTCCATTTGAACCCATGAAAGAGCAAGTCCATCATGCGCTCGAATGTGCAGGAGCGGTGCAGAGGCTGAAAGGCATGACTTTTAGTTTGTACAGGCCATCGGGGGTGACAAAGGCAGTCTTCTCATGATCCCATTCGTCAACAGCAATTTACCAGTAGCCTGATCACAGATCAAGCGAAGAAAAATACCTGGCACCGCGTAGGCACTCGAGGGCGTCATGAATTTTCGGAAGAGGGTAGACGTCTTTCTTCTTTGTTAGCTGATTATGATGCCGATAGTCGACACAGAAGCGTCAATTTTCATCTTTCTTTTTGACCAACACCACAGGAGACGTCCAAGGACTGCTAGAAAGCTCGATAATGTTGTTCGCCAGCATTTTGTTCACCTCTGTCTGGATGACGTGGCACTAAGGAAGGGAGCTGAGATTTGGCCTTCTGTGTGTGTGGCTGGCATCGCCCGTATTAATGCGACGTGTTACGACAGTAGTTTGTCCGAAAGAACAATCCCCGAAATCGAACAGTTTACTATAGGAAACTAAAGGGTGCAGAGGGCGCTGGCGTGGTCAGGTGGCGAATCCGCCGCGATCATTCCAGAAGTAGGGTCCGGACGTGATGCAGCCGAGCGGGAAACGTCATGAAGACCAGACTGAGCCTCAGCTGTGAGAGCAGAAACTACATTCGGCCAAAGGAAACAGTTCAGCTAGTGCGATGTGATAAGGTAAAACTTGGTTAGGCTGAAGGCCAGATACGGAATGCAGGTGCGGTTGCCGGTGAAGGTCAGGACGGTGCGTGGAAGGATGACATTACGCTGAAGGACACTGTACTTTATTCGGTTAGTGTCATGGGCACAATCAGGAACAGTGGGAAAAGGGTACATTTAACATAGACTTCAGCGTCGCGCGGCAGGCTAGTAAATTCAGTGGAACGTAAGCGGGGCGGCTTGGTATCGGCGCTTTCGGAGCAGAGCGGCAGGTCTAAACGAAGAAGGCCAGTGGAGCAATCAATTAGCGCCGCGTGGGTCGTTAAAAAGTTAATGCCAAGGATCACATCATGGGGGCAGTGGTCGAGGACAGTGAACAGGATAAGTGCAGTACGACAGGCAATGCAAACACGCCCAGTGCACATTCCAACATACGCATCACCCCTTCCGTCGGCGACACGAACGGCTGAGGAAACGGCGCGTGTCAAGACCTTTCTTTTTAGATGAACAGTAAAAGAGAGGTTAGTGCTGCAAGCGGCTCCAGCTACTCCTTTTCACCAATTCATAGCTGCCACTTGGTCCGAAGATGTACAGTTCAACATAACATAAAACAAAAGCTTCAGAGGACGGCGAAAGGAGGAGCCCAACAAACAAATTTGGCCGCCAGTGTCAACAGAGCTGTAACTGGTGCACCGTCCACGCAGATATCGAGAAGGTTGCGGCGAGAAGCGAGGGTCAGGAGAGGATCTTCAGGCCGGGTCGTCAATGCAGCGTCACCTCCGGGAGCTGCATTGGTTAGTTTTCCTAGTGACAGCCAGGTAAGGGGGGAGTGGACGGGCGTTGGAGTTGCGGCGAATGGGAATAGCGGACTTGCGCGGGGTATCGAGTGTCAAGAGCATGTGAGAACTCAGCACGGGAAGACATCTGGCGCGGTCCGTAGTCGTCAGGGCGATCGCAACTAGAGCTAGGTTGAGGTGGCGACAACCAACGGCTGCGGCAGTGTCGGGAAATATGTCCGACACGCGAACCTATGAAGCATATAATGGTCGGCAGTCCAAGGTGCCAATCCGCAGGATTCCGGTAGTGGTAACGCAGCGGGAAGGTCGGAGCCGATGAAGCAGCAGCAATCAGTGGAGCAGTGGTTGGCGAATGGGGCGACGCAGAGGGCAGGCCAGAGTTGGCGCCCACGTTCGCGAACTCCTGGCGAACGACCTCCTGGGTAAGGGTAATTGTAGCTTCGGCCAGCTGAGGGGCGAAGGTGACGAGAGCCATAACCTCTTGTTCTCTGAGGACAATTCGGGTCAAATTGGCAGGATGGGACGGCTGTTGCAGTGTTGTCAGGTCTTCGCAGGAAGATGTCACCACCGTGTTCGGAAGGCGGTCAAAACGATGAAGAGTACGGCGGTGTTTAGCTTGCTCAAACTGCGGAATACCTGGACCACGGAGTCGACTGTTGCGAAATATTTGCAGAGCAGAAGATTAAAAGAGTCATCAGCGATTCTCTTTAGGACGTGGCCCATCTTGTCGGTCTCTGACATGGCGCTGTCCATTTTACGGCACAGAGCCAGGACGTCCTGGATGTAGGAGAGGTATGACTCGTTAGGCCACTGAGATCGAGAAGCAAGGTTTTTTTTTAGTGCCGAGCTTGCGTCTAATTGTCTTGCCAAATAGGTACCGGATCTTATGTTTACAGGTGTCCCAAGAGGTAAGGCCTTCCTCATGCGTCTCGAACCAGATGCTCGCTGTGCCCGCCAAGTAGATGACGTTAGCAAGCATGAGGGACGCGTCCCAGTGGTTGGGCTTACTGAGATGCTCATACATGGCGAGCCAGTCTTCAGCATCAATTCAATTCAATGCATCTTATTTTACCAGACATTTGCAAGGATATCTGGGCTAAAAGCTGTGAAATCACAGCTCAGACATGGCCCAGACAACCTCTACAAGACAGTGCCGACATAGTTATGAACAATGGTCAGAGAAACAATGGATAGATCTAAAATAGCAGATACTATACAATATTAACTTTGAGTGGTATTAAAAACACAAACAAGCTTAGTTTCCAAATATTATCAGAAATAACCCAAGAATACACCATACATACATATTTGAATAAAACTAGACTTGTACAATCATAACTGAAATCAAGATAGCATACAGGTACGAGAAATAATAGGACAGTGAAGCAAATATATATCAGAAACGCGACTACTTATAGTTTGGAAAAAGACACCGACGTCAATGGTTCCAAAAAAATTGCCGGGTCGCGAATGATATGCGGCTTGGTGAACAACGTGAAATAAGCTTCACAAATGTACAAACCGCAAACGCACCAACGGAAACAGCAGTAGTGGAGAATGCTTTCGCATTCAAAGCACGTAAGCAGGCACAAGTAGTTTTTTAATAGGCTCATCTACATCCTGATTCCACTATGCCTGCAGACTACTGAGGTTTCCACTGAGTCTCTTTCTCATAATCGACGGAGGCTATATATCGGGGTTGGTCATTTTCTGGACAATTCTCTATCATCTGATTGAGAGTGTGAATGTGGTGTACTGTCGAGTAGCATTTACGAAAGCTTGCCTGCTCAGTTGGTGAAACGAAACCTAAGGGTGTGCTGACTCTATTAGCGATTACGCTAGTAAATACCTTGTAGGCAAGTGGCAGTCAGCTGACTGATCGTTAATTTTTCATCTCCTTGACGGCCCCTATTTTATGGAATAAGATTATATTAGCGTTCTTCAAATCCTCCAGTACGCTGGAGGTCATACGGCAAGGCGTACAGAGAGTGGCTTGTTTTTTTCAGCACAATTTTTCCATCGTCCTTAGATGGATCTGCTGTTATATGATGCTCGCCAGCTCCTTTCTCTCTCTCTTTGCATAGCTCCTAAGGAGTTCTTTACTTTCTCTCTTGTTACTGGCGAGATGTCCTATTGCTCTGCACTACTGCTTCTCTCATTAACGTCCTGATAATATTGGATACTCTATATATTTCTATACAACTCTTCGGCCACATTACCTTACGTTATCCACATTGCTAATGACATTGCCCTCTTTGTATCTTAACGCATACATTTGATTTTTGCTTATGTCTAGTTTCCACTTGACCGCTTTTAGGCTACCTCTGTTCTTTAGAGAATGATGTAATCTCTCAATAATTAACATCCCTACGTCGGTTGCCTAGCACTTAGTGATGAACTGCGATATATTTGAAACTTCTATTTTTTTCTGTGAGAGTAGAGGCTTTCATGCTTGCCGTTTTTTAATAAAATATTTCGCCTCCTGAAAGAGCTTGCCGGTATCCAGTCTATCCACACTGCCGTCTACTTCTACAGCGCACTGCTTAATGATAGCTGTGAGATTATCTTTTCTTATAAGAACATTAAGATAGTCGTCTTCAGTTAAATCCTGGTATCTGCTCAGCACTGAGATTCTGAATGCGTTTACATTCCCTCTTATCGCTAACTGGTTGATGAGCTCCGCCTTCACTAGTTTCTTCAGTTCCCTCTGCATGTCCAGGATAATTCAAGACCTTACCACCCTGTGGTCGCTACAACGGTCCTTTCCGTCGATTTTCTGATTCTGCGCGACGCTAGCGTAAGTGTATGGCATGAAGTCTATTTCATTTTTATTCCCACTATTGGGGCTCTTCCAAGTCCACTTCCTGTTCTGCCATTGTCGGAGGAGGTAATAATGATTCGCAACTCTTTTCGCTGCGAACTCTACTAATACCTCCCCTGCTTTACCTTGAGCCTCTGCTGCAGTCAGCCAATAACTAGTCTCCAGCCTGACTCCTGCCTAACTTGGCTGGATATCACCCAACAATACTGTGTACTGTGTTTCTTACCTTGCTGTTTGCCGATTCCATGTCTTCATAGAAGCTTTCGACGATCTGATCATCATGGATGGATATAGCCGTGTAAGCCTTTACCATTTCAGCTTGTACCTCTTAATAAGCTTAACAGCGATAACTGCCACCCTCTCATTAAGACTATAGGATTACTCCGTTTACAGCTATATCCTGATTTATGCGGAATCCCACACATAGTTCTCGTCTGTTCGCTAATTCACGTGGCACAGAACGTGCCCGCCCTTTTGTGTCTTTTAAGCCTCATTTATCCTCCTAACCTCAGTAAGCCCTATTACAAATAGCTACTGGTGGAGCAGAATGTGATGGCAACAAGCGTCTCCATGGCTGAAAAAAACTGTTACCCTTTAATACTATCGCGTCGTACTGTTCAGGTTAACTTAAGTGTCCATCTAGGTTTTTTGAGGCCTGCTTTTAAAAAGTTGTTTGAACAGCGCCGGGAATACCATTTTGCATTGCTTCCAGCTGCATAAATAATGATGCGTAGGCTCTAGGAAAAGCATCAAGTGTCAAACAGTCTCCGTTTTTTTTTACCAGAGTGCTTTGCAGAACTCGATGTCTCAGTTCGAAAAATCGGTGCATTACCAAGCGAGATAAGAAATGCGTTCCAGTCGGGAAGAGCTCCCTTAGATCAGCGCGAATCTAAGCTTGCTCAGTGGCGGCGGTAATCTACTACTGAGCAAGAGCTCGAATGCCAGTGATGCAGGCGTCGGAGAGAATTTTGATCGATGCGCAACGGCAAAAAATATGTTTGTACGCTCAGGATTTGTTGCGTGCAATAAAACGGAGATGGTCGGAACTAATTTCCGGCCCACTATTACATGAATATGATTGAAATTCAGGTGACACAAGGAAGACATGTTGTTAATATTGACGTCCGACCAGACGTATATGGGGACTGAAGCCCGTTAATGAGTCGTGGAATATGTCTTGCGTTTTCTCTTATTGTCAAGGCGCCTACTTTTTGAATGGCACCCCCACCTAGCAGCGAAAACCAACAAATGTTGCAGCCCCTAAAAGTGAAATAGTGTTTGATGCTGTACGCGCTTGAGTAATGTGTAGGTATTTTGCCTGCACTAGAGAATTCGTTTACACTCAAGCTGCTGCTCATTACACATCTACAAAATTGTGCATATAAAGCACCGAACGGGCGTACTGTTCTTCGGTTGTTATGGTTTGCTGCATATACTGGCTGTGGTAATGTTCTACATTTCATCGGCCGTGTGCCTAACAACTATTTTACATTCGCTCACATTAACGTTATGAGAAATCAGTGCCATTGGTTTATATGTAGACATCTTCCATTGCTCATCTAATTACCTTAGGAGGTGCGCGTTAGACCATATTATTTTTCTTTTTTATCTGCCCACACTTCGTTTGTCCAACACCAGGGTAAACAATTTTATATTCATTTCTTTTTATAGCTTATTCTATTCTGTTTGCCCGAAGAAACACAGCATTCATTTGGGCTTACAAAGGTTCGTTAAATATATTATACCTCAACATGCTGTCAACTGTGATTCGTGAGGGAATGCCGTCAATGTCCAAACGCCTACCTTTTTTGCAACAACTGGCATACTTCCGGGTATTCTAGTAAATGCATCGGTGACAAGTGCTTTATTAAAGGTGGTTTATTATTGCATCCGAATTTTAAGCTCTGTTATAAGAACTGCACACTATCTCAGAGAAAAATCAACAGATTTTAAAGCATATAGGACTTCTGCTGCAGCTAGAGCTGCAGCTAGAGCTGCAGCAGAAGTCCCATATGCTGCAGCTAGAGCAGGTGAAAACGTTCGCAAGTACCCCGTAACGAACCAGACAGCATTGCAGGCTTTATAAATGTATACAATGAGCGCATGATGGAGATGGCCTCAGAAGTTGTCACAGTTTATTTGAAGTGGACTTGGATCAAAGATGGCGATAAAAAGTACGTGTGTAAACCGATAAACACAAAATCCCAAAGGCAACAAACAGAAATCAAGGAGGTTAATCAATAAAGCAGTTCAGTTTGCTTCAGCGTAATGGTATATATATTTAATCAACCAAAAGGGTAAAATGACACGAAAACCTCAACAGGACACCTCCGAAGCTTGCTACATTATGACAGCATACTTTAATGATGGACTACAATTCAACGCTGACACATAGCAGATATATTTCACCTAGCAGCCGGCTATCATGGTTGGTGGGCTTGTTGTAGTTGTACGTGTGGTTGTTGTTGCCTCTGAAGGAGCGGCAGTTCCACATGACACTGGGTCATCGTCTTCTTCCATACAGCTCACGCGGTAGCTCCCTGGCGTCAAATCGCCACAAGAATGAGTGAAGGCTTTTTTGCAATCTTGGCTGACATCTTTCTTGACTGTACTCTCATACATCAGAACTTCGCAGTCCCTTATACCTGTGTTAAAAAGAACATTCACTCTCATTTAAATAGCAAACATACTGCCGCATTGTTATCGTTATCATCGTGTTAGTTAGCCTGAGCCCAGCTACGTCCACTGCAAGACAAATGCTTCCCCTTTTGAACTTAGGTTGGCCGTCTCTCGTGAAGGCTTAGCACACCATATCCTTACAAACTTCCTAATATCATCTACCCTTTCACTCTCTGCCACTGCTCCTATCATTATCTAATCTTGGAATTCACTCCTTTTAACCTGAGCGTCCACCACGCACGAGTTCTCTGCATTACTTGCCCTGGTCATATCCATTTCACTTTTTGATTTCAAAAAGGACATCATTAACTCTGCTTCTTCTCTGTCTTCTGGCGTAAGCCATCTTATTATCCTTTGTATATCTTACTACGTCGCCTGCAATTTCATCTTAAGTCTTGTTAGTTCTTGATGCGGTGTCATCGCCATCATAGGTGATGAGCTGCCTTCCTTGTAGCATGCTCCGATGCCGGCTTCTGGCGCCACGCTCCGGGTAACATAAAAATATTTGGAACCTAGTAGTCGGACGAAGCACAGGTTCTGTACCTTATAGAGATGTGGTCTCGTCTCTCTACAGCGTGGCGCCTCCGGACATACTCTATGTGGGAGACGAAGCCACGAATCCTGCATCCAGACTCCTGGATGCTGCAGCGGAGAAACCCATAGGAGCACGCCTTCGACCCGGCTGCACGCTACCATGTCCCTTCAGTGGACGTTTCATCCGCCTGTCCCGCAGTTCCGGCCACGCAGCGTACGGGTATGGTTTGCTCTGGTGGACGTCATTGTGGCGTTCAACAGCCACACCATTCGGCGCTCTAAGCACGCCAGTCTTCTCGACGGACTGTCGATAACGAGACAGTAGTACTTTGTCGACAACGAGACAAACTGATTTTTTGGTAGCAACGCTTTAAATCTTTCCTGCAGAATTCATTTCTCTCAGCTGGGTAGCCGTTTATGATGAGAGTGGGTGATGGATGGGATGATTACGTCGGGTAAATCCCTGTCACAGCGCGCTTAAAGGACAGTTCTGTCGCAATTCGCCTGTGAACGTGCAGAATGCCCATTAATGCTCTTTTATCTTTTGCGCTTGTTATAGATCCCCATCCTCGCATATTACTTTTTGCGTCGACCTTCATAATGCCCTGAATAAATTATTTGTTCGACACCCGAAATCACACTTATTCCTACTGGGTGATTTTAACTTCCCAAACATAGTGTGGCGAAACGGTATTCCCTCCCTTAAGCAGCCATCCTCCGAGTGCACTTATTTTTTAGGCACCTGAGCCGATTTTAATCTAACCCAGCTAATTAACAAACCCACACGTACCACCAGCACATCGTCTAATATTTTAGACCTCTGTTTTACTACAGCTCCAGATTTGGTCGCTCCGCCAACGTACCTGGAAGGACTGAGTGACCACTCACTGCTTCACTTTACAATTAGGAAGAATGTTCGTCCTAAGAAAATAATTAAGACCATATGTGATTACAATGCTGCCGATATCACGTCCATCACATCTGAACTAGAATCATTCTTTGCCGACTACACTTAAAACTTTTTCGAACTTACTATTGAAGAAAACTGGTCATTGTACAAAAATAAACTGATAGAATTAATAGATAGATACGTACCTAAAATTAGGATTGTCTCAAATACTACCTCTCCGTGGTTTACCAAAACCCTACGCCGCTTATGCAACAAAAAGAAGGGTATTTTTCGTCGCGCTAAAGCATCTAACCTTCCTGAATGCTGTACAGCATATCATCGCATTCATGCTGAATATTTAATAGCTGTTAAAGATACAAAACAGAATTTTTTTGACAACACCCTCCCATCACTTCTGCAATCTAATCCGCGTAAATTCTGAAATATTGTTGGGGGCAAGGAAGATAAGGCAATTCAACTAACCCGTTCTGACAATATTTCCATTCCTCCGAACCAGTGTTGTTCCGTTTTAAATGATGCGTTTGCTTCCGTTTTCCAGAAAAGTGCTAATATTGTACCATCTGTAACTACTTTCTCTTATTTGCCAATGGACCCTATCAGTATTGATTGGGTCGGCGTGCAAAAGTTGGTTGGAAACTTGAAATGTCTTCTTCACCCGGTGACGATGCAATCCGCTCTAAAATGCTAAAACTCACTGAACCCTACTCTTCTATTATGCTTTCAATGCTTTTTTCCCACTCACTCTGATCCTCAGTACTTCCAGGCGATTGGAGGGTTGGCAAGGTTGTTCCTGTACCAAAATCAGGTAACATTCATTCTCCCGATAACTATCGTCCTATATCACTCACAAGTATACCGTGTAAAATTTTGGAGCATATCATATACTCTCATCTGATTGATTTCCTTGTGTCTAATTCCTTCTTTTCAGCAGAACAACACGGTTTCAGGAAGACATTTTCATGTGAAACACAGCTTGTATGTTTTACTAATGACCTTTTTGCTTACACTGACTTGAACATAGATGTAGACTGTGTGTTTTTGGACTTCGCGAAAGCTTTTGATACTGTTCCCCACGATCTCCTAATTCTTAAGCTTAGCATGCTTAACATTGACCCTAACGTAATGAACTGGATTAAAAGCTTCTTATCGAATCGAACTCAATATGTCTCTGCTAACGGCTGTTCCTCCTCTCACACCTCTGTGACATCCGGTGTACCACAAGGGTCGGCACTGGGAC
Source organism: Amblyomma americanum (assembly GCA_030143305.2). Classification (NCBI taxonomy): domain Eukaryota; kingdom Metazoa; phylum Arthropoda; class Arachnida; order Ixodida; family Ixodidae; genus Amblyomma; species Amblyomma americanum. The sequence goes on along the minus strand of JARKHS020031789.1, from coordinate 62,884 downwards.
CTCTTCTCTTCCTAATTTACATTAACGATATTCCTGAATGCATCTCTCATTCTTCTATCAGGCTTTTCGCAGACGACTGTGTCATCTATCACAAAATATCTAACCAAACTGATTATATTTATTTTCAGTATGATCTCACAAGCGTATTTAACTGGTGTGATAAGTGGTGCATGCGACTAAACGTTAATAAATGTAAAACGATGCATGTGTCACGTCGCACTAACATCACTTATAACAAGCGTACTTATGTTCTTCACGACATTCCCCTTGAATCAGTTAACTCTTTTAAATACCTAGGCGTTCATATCTCACGTAACTTATCATGGCATAGACACGTCGAACATGTCGCAAATAACGCCAACAGGACTCTTGGATACTTGCGCCGAAATTTCTCTACCGCGCCTCTGCCGATAAAACTAACCCTTTATAAAACATTAGTACGACCAAAGTTAGAATATGCATCTGCAGTTCGGGATCCTAATATAATCACACTGTTAAACACACTAGAATCCATTCAAAATCGTGCAGCGCGTTTTATCTTATCTAACTATTCTCATTACGCCAGCATTACTTTTATGAAAAACACACTTGCCTTACCAGACCTTTCTTTGCGCCGAAAGTGTTTTCGACTGTGTCTTTTCCACAGACTGTATCATCATACCCCTCTGTTAAAAGATCATCTTTTTTCGAGCCCTTCATACATTTCATCCCGTTCCGAACATATATTTAAAGTCGGTGTTTCATTTTCGAGAACAAAATTGTATTATGATTCTTTTATTCCTAAAACCAGCGTTGACTGGAACGACCTTCCTCCCTCCATCGCTGCCATTACCGATGTTGAGAACTTCAAGAAAACTGTGTTTTCTTCCATCATATAACTTGTTTTGTGTAACTATGCACTGTATTTTTTTGTTTTGTTGTACCACTCCTTTCTGTAATGCCTTCGGGCCCTGAAAGTATTGAAATAAATAAGTAAATAAATGAACCCTCACTTACTTCCAACGCACGAGCACCATCAGCAAAAACTTTTATGGTCACTCAATGGGAGGAAGTGATGCAAAGAAATTCTTAAAGAGGAGTGGAAGATTTCATTGGAGACCTGCCTCTAAAACTGCTCAGGGAAGCGTTGTATTAGCACGAAGAAGCGCCACCGAGCTTTCTAGACGGCCTGCCAAGCACTTTGATGCAAGGTTTTAGCTTCATAGGATGTAACTTCTCCGTCTCGTGACCCCTAATATCTCCGGACTAGACCCCGTTAGACTTCTTCCTCTGGGGGTGCACACAAATCGTAATTTTACAGAGATTGTAATTTTATCACTAAAGCAACACATCAATTAAATGTTTCCGTCAAATCTGAACACTTGGTTAAGCTTCTGGGACGTAAAAAATTATTTTTTGGTTGCAACGCTTTGTTTCCGGCAGAAAGTATTTCTCTCAGCTGAGTTGCCGCCAATGACGAGAGTGGTTGGCGGTTGGGGTGAGTACGTCGAGTAGGTCACTGTGGCAGTGCGCCTAAAGCACGCATTATCAATATTTTATTCTTGTTCTCATTTGGTGTAAATATGTATAAGTATTTTGTGTGAATATGACACACAACTCAGATTTTTAGCATATGTGATAACGCTTTACTTAGCTTACAGATACCAAACCCGACGTGGTGCATTTTGATAATTTTCATTACACCTTTCCAAGCAAATGTAAAATACTTGTTAGTATTTTTCTGTTTCCAAACTGCGGAAGACCCCTTGTGCAGCCCCTAAATTTATCGTGCTTTGAAAGGTAATCAAGTATATTACTCACTTGTCTTCCTTGACCCTCTCCAAGGTGACACTGCGTAAAGGAGAACAAGGATATTTATTAGGTGGCGTTTCCAAAACGAATTGCTCTGCACAAGTTGGGGTGCATGTTTGAATGGAAGCATATCTCTCGTCAGATTATGCATCCTTTGCAGACACAAGAAAGACAGAGCTTCTGCGGCAATAAAAAAACTGTATGCTCTTGCATAAGGAGACATTGGGGCAAATTTACAAGCTTGTAATATTTGTTGCACAGGATAGTTGTTTTTTGCTTATGGTTCAGAAGTGTGGCGTTGTCGGCGTGCTTCTGTAGGCGGACAGGGCTACCATGGGATCATGCTGCACAAAACTCTGACTAGTCTGCAAGGAATCACGTTATCCGTGGCGGTATTCTATGCAGACGAGTAAGCGTGTTTAATGTACAGCGTGCCAATTAGCTTGTGCAGCATGTCTGCGAGCCCAAAAAACGAAGGTGACTTCAACGTTTCACCAAACGAAGAAGACGACAAAAGGGTTTTGAGCACGAGGCCTTCCTCCCTTCCTTTCTTCGAACAACGTACACCTCGCCCGGCACGCCCCCTTGCTGTTTTACCTCAGATGATAAGTGCCTAAATGTCATCGACGAATCATAACCTTCGGAGCTGAAAGCAATCTGCCGAGCTCGAAATTCGAAACAAATACACCTAGCCCGCCTAAACAATCTTCCCTTACGTGTCGTAAGGCAAGTAAACGAGAAGACTAATTGATTTGAACCGCAGAAGCAAATGTAAAGTTACTAAGACGCGAAGACTCTGCAAGTCAAGCCGCGGCAGTCCAAACGAATCGACTTATACGCTACGACCCTGAAGTTCAAGCCGGAAGGCGGGAGCGAGGTGACAAAATTGTGAACCAAGTGCAGCTGTCCAGACAGAGGCTGCAACCAAGGCATTGCTCTTCCCTCCATAGCTGCTCGTTATGACCCGAAATTCAATCACCTGCGCCCACACTGAGACGAGCTCTGCTCTCTATCCTACATGGTGTGGGCCTGTCAACACAGTCCCCACTTCTCTCCCCCCCCCCCCACCCCAAATAAGCTTGGGAGGCCTTCCTCTTCGAGTGCTCGAGTGCGACGGCACAAGCTGCCCTCGAACACCGGGCTCGCGAGGCGACGGGATCTTGCGGCATCCCGGACTAGGGACGCGGACCAAGAAGATGTCGGCATCCACCAACTGCGCCGGCTCATCCTCTCTATTTGCTTAATAAAGATTTGCTCGCTCTCTCCCTCCTGACATGCGAATTGCACTTATCGGTTGTCAGCAGCGCGTTTAAGTGAAATTGTGAGCTACAGTTCCAGGTTATAATACAGCAATAACGTACAGACTTCACTCGTATAGAAAACCTGTCAGCACAGCATGCAAAGTGCGTGAAAAGCGTGAAAAGCGCGGCATCAAGCAAACTGCGTCCACACGAAGACACTTCAAAGCCGTGTCTGAATCTCAGCTGCAAAAGCGCACCGAGGTTACATATTTTGCATCGCTGCTTTTAGTGCGCTAACACTAAGACCCCCGCTCACCGCTTTCGCCACTGTCTGTCTGGCGACGAGGGCTGCTCAGGAAGAGCAACCTGGGTCGCACAATCTCGTCCGAGGGCTGTGTTGGAAACATCCACTTGCTCGGGCAGTGGCGCATCGCTTACCCGCTGCACCAGTGCGCCAGGACTGGCATTTTGACTCCAAGTGATCTAATAATGTAATGTGAAATAAAGAATGACGAATTGCATATATATAGACATTGCTCATTAACGTTGTCGTGCCATAGTGTTAAAGTGGACTTAAATTTCGACTACTGATTTAGTGCGCCAGCACTAAGCCCCCCACTCATCTATTTCGCTGATATTCGTCTGAACGCTGCTTGACTTTGACAACCGAACCTCGAATTGAAAGTATTGTGAAAACGGGAGTTGAAGTGCACCTAATTCGCATTTGGGCTGACATCGTTGAATGGCCCACTTTTTTCCGCTCTCGAGTGCGTATCAAACTGCCTCTAAGGTATGTTATTTCCTTACAGGAAAAGTAATGTATTCGGCGTAATATTGACGACTAAAACTTATTCAGCAGGACGCGCACAAGAATAGCGGATGTTATTTTTTTTCAAGACCCAAAATTGCTCAATAAAGATACCTTGTTTCAGATTTACTCTAGCCCTGTGGCTATGCGCGGTCTACGGCGGGCACCAGGTATGAGGCGAAATACTTTCACGCAGAATGCTTTAAATAATTCGCTAATTAACTAAATAGGCTACTTATCTGTTCTAATTTTTATTTTAGGGGGAGTTGTATTAGCAGAATTGGAGCTCACCCTCTAAAGAGACTTGCCAAAAAAACATTTTTTAAAAATTTAACAAATGTTTAGCACGCGTAACCAAGCTATAAAAAGTCACCCTGATAACAAGCTTCAGACCATAACTAAGCGGCAATTACCGCATGTGACGTCGATCACTCCACCCTTTGCTTTGCCCTGTGCTGCTACGTCCCCTCAAGCCCAGTCGGCCGGGCTGGCAGTATTGCTGCCAGTTTTGTTTCCTCCGAGGCTTCGCGGACGGCCGCCGCGTCGGAACCGAAGCGCGCTGTCATTCCGCTTCCAACAGCAACCTCAGAGCGACTGCGTGGCCGTTGTCGCTGGTGGAAGCGTCAAGAAGAAATTCTTATGCTATTCCCGCTTGTGGCGTATGGCAGCGTCGGTCTCGGAATGGTGTCGCGCAGTGAGGGAAAGTCACACACAGAAGAAAAAGTGGACATGCTTTTGGCATATGTAAGCGTGGAGAATATCAAGCGTCTGGCGGTGCAATACTAGGATTCCAAGCACCTGGGGCCCCGGCTTCCAGCTTTGACATCCTTTGTGAGAATTTGCAACAATTCACTTCTATTGTACAGGTTCTGTGGCATGATCAAAAATGCCTAAAGCGTATGTTCAGCACGAATAGCTTGAAATGCGTTCGCAACAGCGGAGCCAGAAGCCAGCATTCGACAAACAGCCCAGTGTGATGGTGCAAGTATGACATCAGTTTAGAAAGTCCTCGTCAAGCACTGCATGTATCCTTTCAGGTCTGTCTGCAACAACGGCTGTGTGCAAGATTTTGAACGAAGGCAGGGTTTCTGTAACTGGGTCCGGATTCACTTAGACACCCTGAATTCTTACAGCAGGTGATCTGGACGTGTGAATTATAGTTCTGTCGCAATTCGTCTGTGGACCTGCGCAATGCTCATTACTTGGCTGATGTGAACCCTCACTGGCTTCGAGCGCACAAACACCAACAAATGTGGGCAGTAAACGTTTGGTGCGGCATTTTCAACGACTGAATCACCAGCCCCCTACTTTTTATGAAGAGTAATTTACTAGGAGAAAGCACTGCCAAGAAATTCTGGAAAGAGAAGTGGAAGATTCGATTGGAGACCTCCCTCTAAAGTTGCACAGGGAAGCGTTGTACTAGCATGGTGCAGCGCCAGCATATTCTTCTGGACAGGCTGCGAAGCGCCTCGATGCAAGGTTTTTACTGCAATGAAAAGGATGTAAAGGCCCCGTCCCATGGCTCCCAAATCGCCATACTTTGCCCCCTTTGTCTTGCTCCTATGGGAGTACATAAACATCGGGGTTTTCATTGATGGGCCTGCTAGTGCAGAAGACCTTAAGGGGATGATCGTCACAGCATGCACTGCAGTTGAGCAGGTAATGCTAAGGTAACTATTTGATTCTGTGCGCGAGCAATACATGATGTTTTCTGCTTCGGAAGGACGTTTCGAAAATTCTTTGGGAAAGTTTTGTGTGGTTTTAGTACCACTTACAAGCTTGCATGTGAGTCCATAAATCGTAATTCTACCTCTAAAGCAACACTTGAATAGAGTGTTTCTGTCAAATTCGGACACTTTGCTTAACTGCTAGCAGGCAAACGCCGAATTCTTTTTTTTGTGTATGTTTGGAATTCCGAGCTCTAGGTTTTAACTTGTTCTTGAATATAATCAATTCCAGAAGACTTCTACCAGTCAACCACTACAGCACAGTTCAGTTTGAAAAAAAACGCGCCAGGTAGATTTTTCAAACAGAAAACTTTGCCGTAGCAAGCGATTAACTATATCAGTAGTGAAATATTAGGCTGTGGACGTTACATGCGCTTTCAACAAATCAGTCGTGAAGCCCAAATGCGTTACTTTGAACTCTCTCTAGTCCGTTAACACTGGGTAAAAGCTAACAGATACTTTGTATTTATTCTGCCTCGACTGAAATAAACGCATTGAATAGCAAACAAAAATTACTGAAGACCACTTCACTGCTTTGATTGCGAGAGCACTATTTTCCTTAGTAATTTTTATTTATTTATAAATTTTACATTATGTTCTTCCTTTCCAATAACATACTTACTCGTTAGCATGAAGCCGTAAGGGGACGCATATACTAAGTTCACCTTTGTTCGCCAAGAAGCAAGCTGGTTTTGAGTCTGTGGGTTGCGTGCTCACCTCGAAATATGAAAGTCTTCGGTTCAATTACGCGCTCTTTCGGAACACATTTTATTAGCGAGCAAACACTAATCTGATGAGTACCGAAACCGAGCAGAATCATCCGGTGTCTCTTCGCCAGCGTGAGCGCCTCGTCCAGCAGCACTGCCAGCTCTTCGCTGTCTTCTACGTGGCAGTAATCCGTCCATTTTAACCCGAGCAAAGAGAGAGAAAAAAGCAGTTTAATGAACGGAAACATGGAGAGGTCGGCGACGGTAAGATGACCCTGGCCTGCTGCTGAACACGGGTGAAAGCGAAAGTAAAAGGAGAATGATGGTGCGAATAGAGAGTGGTGTCATAATACAATGAATTCCTTCTGGTGGTCTGGTTGATAGAGGAGACAACTCACACACTGGGTGGCACCCATCTCGCGTAGGCGACGTGTACCACATGCAGCACATGTCGTCCGGATATAGCATGTCTTGCACACACACCAGTTCTCAGTGTACGCACTGGTGCACAGTTGCAGAAAATAGCTCTGCGCACTCTCATATCTCGCAGAAATGCGTATGCAATCAGACCACCACAAACACATATCCACACGTGTGGCCCACACTGTACACCACGTAGGGGCACACAGCATAACACATGCAAGCACCACAGACAGGAATCTAGGCCTATTTCACAGAAAAACCTGAAAACAGCCTTCATTTCGCTCCAGGCGTCAGCCAGTTTCGCTGTGGCGCGTAGGGTGTTTTTTCCAGAGAGAGGATGACCGTCACCTTTTTGAGAGTTTTTCGAAGGCCCTCCTCGCATCAGTGTAGTGAGTGCGCTCGCAAATAATATGAAGGATTGTTTGTGGATGGCTGAAGTTCAAGCAATTCTGGGCTAGTTTCAACTCAAAGCTTGTGTAAGTAGCTTTTAGTGTACGCGAGACCAAGCCACAACCAATGGAGCAGAGGTTGAGATTGCTGAAAGCTACAGTCGGGGTTAGTCTAGCGGATTCTGGCGGAAATTGCTCAATCGTAGAAACACTAGCGAATGTTAAATGAGCAGAGTTCCTTGACGTCATGTAACATTAGGCGATGTCGCAAACCTTTATGAAGCCGAGAGATGCGGTCCTGCAGGTTGCTCACATCGTTCAAGTGCGGTTGCATGATGACCTGCATTGAATCAGCCAGTAGGGCTGCTGCGTCACTTCTCAAGAAGGAGATTTGGATAGATCCCGATCAGCATGAGCCAGCTTTGCTTCCGCATCAGCGCTCTCGTTTCCCGCTGTAGCGCAATGGCTGGGTATCCACTCTAACCTGATGGTGTGGCCGCGCCGAGACGACTCAGCTAACAAAAGTACAATTTGTCCGATTAGGCGCTCGCATGTGCGTGCTTTCGTGATGTTTTGGTCATCTGCATTGCGGGTCTTGAGTCACAGAATTTAGTACAGCGGTTTGCAGTCTGCTGACCAATGTGATGGATGGCCTCTCGTATGCCTGCCAATTCGGTTGCCGTGCATGATGCGTATGCGTGATTCTGGAGCGGTGGCTTAAGTTGCTGTCAGGAACCACAACCACTGCTGTGGAAGGGGTGTTCGTCACCAAAGTATGTTCTGAGTCACCATACATGGAGATATATCATAACGCCAACTCTTTCAGTCCCACTGTCACTTTTTTCTTTTTTGATATTCCTGGGATAGTGACACGCACGTTGAGATTTAGAATTATCCATAATCGCACCTCCGCATTCTGGTGGGGCATGTAGTTTGTAGGCATCAAATTTCTCGGCCTCCTGATGGCTTTCGAATAGGCTGCGTCTGGACGCGCACTACTAATATTGGCCAGGGGGTGGTGATGATGCTTGGTCAGGCGTCACAAATGCACCCGAAGTGGCTCTTGTCGGAAATGAAGAAGAACTGAGCAAGCGCATGCTTCATAGAGTGTGCCCCATATCGAAGTCTTGCAGAAAAATCTCAAGCAATTTTTTAAAGCACGAGCCTGAGGGTTTTCCAGTGCTCGCAGGGCCGTCAGTATTATCCCGGATAGGACCGTCGCACTGTAACTCGGATAACCGACAACCAGCGCCTGGTACAGTTGAAGTACAGATCGCTCAGACAGACCCCAGCATTTTCCTGCTATATACCTTATAATGCTTGTGAAACGGTCCAGTTTTTCTGAGCAAAGAGACATGTCGCAATCTGTAAGACAAGTCGCGGTCAGTAGCGACACCTAAGAATTTATAGTGTGACACATACGGATTGCCTAAACCGTCAATTGTGACCGGGTACCACGCATCGACTTTCGTGTAAAAGCTAACATGACATTTTAGGCTTTCGATAGCTGGAGCCCCTGACGACGGAAGTACGCAGACGCATGCAATTAACATTCAACGGCGCAATCTCGCTTGCTTTTGGGGACGAGTCACACCTGGTGCCCATATGCAGATGTCGTCTATGTACTTGTATACCGAAACTGTGTTTGGTAGTTCTTGAATAGGTTGATTATTACGAGATTAAGTGATGTTGGACTAAGCATTCCTCGCTGAGGGACACCACTGATGACAGGATGATCTGTGGTGTCACCTTCATCAGTTACAATAAACACTGCCCGGTTCCTCAGATAACTAGCAACCCATTTATGTGGTTGGATAAAACATACACTCGCCAGAAAAATGGTTTCAAAACTTGACGTTTCAGGACCCCTACGGGTCCCTTGTTCACAATGACGATGGACGGAATAGGCCGCTTCTTATATGCGCACTTGACAGCGCAGTGAATGGGCGTAGTTATCCAGGAGATTACCCTTCGTCCTATTAATAAAGTTATCCGTAGTCTGTATATAAAAATATTCTAAAAGCAGTCGTGATGATAAAGGTTTCGTTGTATCTTATATTGTGCCGTTTTCCTAGTCAATGATGTGCTTCATTTCTTCAACATGCTCTGCCAGTGGGTTCGATGACGTGAGACATTTGCTCAAAACGTTTGCTCAAAACGTTTAAAACATCATGTTTTAAAACCTTTTTTTCGATTGTATGTTTTATTCAACCACTATGCTTCCCCATCGCCAGGCAGGATTCTGTCGAACCCTTGACTAATCCCTTCACGTATAGGCTTCCGCCAATTCCACATTCCTTGAGGGCGTCTAACATTGCATCGCGCTGATCATTCTCGAATGCACACTTGATATCAAGGAAAAGGGAAGCGGTCAGCCTTGGGCGACGCTACTCGTGTCCTAACATCGACACCAGGTCAATTACACTGCCGATAGTGGAGCGGTCTTTGCGAAGTCCTGTCATTGCGTCTTGGTGCAGGCTGCAGTTTTTCCAGAAACCGTTAGAGACGCGTTAACATCATGCGTTCTATTGTTTTGCCAGTGAAACTTAGGTGAGCTACAGGTCGGTAGGATGTCGCATCACATTGCTATTTTCCTGGCTTGAGTAGAGCTACTATGCGGCTTCATCTCCATTGATGTCAAACACTGGCAGTGATCCAACCGTGGTTAAACTAGGTTAAAAGGGCTTCTTCTGTTTTGGGCCCCAGTTGGCGAAGGGCACTGCAGCTAATTCCATCGAGTCCTGGGGAATAAAAACGTTTCCAAGCAGAAACCGCTGATTTGAGTTCTTGCATCGTATTTGGAAGGTCCAGACGATCATCCACGGCAAGAGGTACACACCGATATTTCGGGACTACTGGTCTGTTTCCAGCAGTTCGCAAGCAGACACCCTCCGCAACCTCAAGAGCATTCTGGCGGTGAAATAACGGCAATGCGAGGAAAGGGTACTGCTGCTTGGGAAAGTACGGCAATTGTGGGATAACACGCCCAATTCTTTAAAGTGATTTCTAGGGAACAAGACTTCTGCAGTATGACCGCCACCGCTTTCTACTGTTAATATGCGTTGTGAGGCTAGTTGGTCCATTCTCAGAATTTTTTTGCGCATAATAAGACGCGCCCCGTCCTGTCTTCCTAGTCCTTGTTGTATAGCCTTGGTACGCGCAAAAATATTCTGTCTACCGAGTTTTGACAAATAGCTCTGGACTTAGCTTTGTGGACGCCGAGTAGCCCGGAGATCGAAGACATGGTTCCTCCTGCGGTATTTTCGTTATGCACGTTGCGGCATTTGGTGCCGAGATGCTACGCGATGACACTTGCATATCCATAACCATGCGCTGCTCCATATCTGCTGGGGTAGTGAGTTACTCAAAGCTCGCTTCTAAAACGCTACGGAAAGAATTCCGGTCAGTGCAGCGAGCCTTGGCACGTGGAAGGATGTCAAACCAGCGAAGCTCTAAATATTCTGGCGTATGGTAACTGCCGTCCGATTCGATATCAGCACTCCAAGCTGCGGATTATGAGAGACGCCTCGATAACAATGCCAAGTCCAGACAGCTGCAGTAAGCAGTTCCGGGGATAGTGATACCGTGAGTGATAGTGATAATTTACTTGGATAAATGGTTCCTATCTATTTGCAGTGCAGATAGGAAAAAGTCCTGAAGTGACACAAACGTTGCCAGCTAGGAAATTTAAGTGTAACGAAAACAGTGGCAAGAGAGCTTCAATTGACAAAAATTGCATAAAATAAGTAGGCGCATGGTGCTACACATGAAGCATAGGGGTCTGGATTACTCTTCACATTTAATTTCTTCAGCTGAAAAAATATACAACCTATGTTTACATCTGCAAAGCAAGGTTAAAGTCAGTTTTAGCATGCACAAACCTGCTCAACGCAGGAGCATTGCATCGTGCATTGAGCTTGCCTGCAACCTCCAGACTTGCTTCGGTTCGTTAACCAGAGCAATTTGAAGTAATTCTAATCCACCTACACCATGCATAGATAAAGTACAGCTTGCTGTGCAGTGTGCAGACATTCATGTCGCAGTAAAACATGTAACTGTACGTTGCTATATAGCCAGTTACAGATTAAGCGATTTTGTGTGAAAATTTTCTGTCACATCGTTGTACTGCAAAACGTCATGCTAAAAAATTCTCCGGACGCGAGATTCACCGTTAGCTGTGTAGGCATATAGTTTTGGCAGGCGGCTGTTAAATTAGAGCCACCCGTAGGATTATGCGACCCAAGTTGGCCGTCACAGAAGGTGACATCCGACGACAAGACACAAGCAGACGCACAGCATCAATGAAGGCCTTAGCATATCGCACGATGTGCCATGCGCGATGATAACCATATCCGGTTGCCATGGTAACCATGTTAATGCGCCCACCGGTTACGCCGATGGCGGCGCGCAAGCCAGGAACCGGCGCCTAATAGCTATCGCGGAAAAACTCCAAGGAGATGCAGCAAGCCTGCGTAAAGGTGGCTATGCAGCCAATTGTGCTGAGTAGTAGTTATGATGACATGGTTGATATCGTTATACCTGCCAGTAGCAGGCGCGTGGTTGCTACTGAGAGCCCGGTATGAAGTTCACGTTGGTAACAGTCGGCTCCAAGAAACTCACTATAAATAAGATACAGGTACATGGTGGGTCTCTCACGCACGCCTTAGGACTGCTAGTGTTTGCCCTACAGTTTATATCGATATCCCGAAAACATGAAGCCAAGTACGCACGGAATAATCACAGCTATGAAATAGGCGGGAACAGCCCGACGAAGACATGTCGGAGGCTATTGCGCATACCTAGAGCAGACGACACTGATAAGAGCTCACCTGGGAAAGCCTTCGCAATGTGCCATGCAGAATCGTTTCTTCACATGCCACAAGTTCATCTCGAAATGAAGAGCTAAGCTCTTCAAAGGAAGAGCGCGAAGTGTGATGCAAGGATGGAAAAACAGTTCGCACTGGGAGCAAGCTGAAGGAAACGACAGAAGTAATAAAAGTGCTGCAGCGGTGCGGCGCTGTGCAAATCTTACCAAACGGTGACGGAGAAGTGACGAGTAAGGACGACAGAAACTTCGCAAAAGGAGAATTTTGAGACCGGCGAGCTAAATTTATGCGCTTTCCCATGCGCGCCGTTGCAGACAGCCGGCGATCAGAAATCGCTTCGTAAGCTCCCACCACTGTAGCTGCAAACCGCAACAAGGCTTTCAAAAGTCGCGCTGCCATGCACCACACACCCATAAACAGCGGGCGCAACTAGAGTGTTGCAAAAGAGTAGAAAAGTTGGCATAATGTATTGATAAAATAATTTGATTCTTTCATCGAAACAGCTTTAAAATATTTATTCTTTTTTCTGTTCAGCATAGCATTCCAATTTGTAGCTTTGTAATTCTTCATATGAGTTCTCTGTCGCCAGCATGTAGCAATGCTGCCGTCCCGCTAAACCGCTTTTGGGCCCAGCATTCGCCACCACTCTACATTCGCCTCGGCGATGCCAGCAGCCCGCCCTTCTGGTCCTCACATGACTTGAACAATGTGATTCAGAGTGCAGGGCGGAGCGATCGACTTCAGCGGTGCTCCCTACCGCTGAGTTACGGTGCGAAGCCCTCAAGATGTTTTTTTTTGGGCCTTGTAATGCGCTCTAGAAATTTGTTAAATTTTTTTCTTGGCTAGACTATTTGGGGTACCATTTCCAAATCTGCTAATACAACATACCCCCTGAAATAAGAGTGAAAAAGGTTAATTAACCAATTTATTTAATAACGCACTCACTAAAGCATTCTACCTTTTCCCTGGTACCCGCCGTAGCCCCAGAGCTATAATAAATGTACAGCAAGTTGCCTTTTCAAAAACAATTTTTGACCTTCTAAAAAACACTACCCATAATGTATATTTTCGCGTTTCACACGTACAGCTATTCATTAGAGGTAAGTGCTCGACGGGCTTGGTTTAGAAATAAGGAAGTAACCGCTAGAATTTCGTTGGCATTAGAGCACAGGTATTTTTAATACTTGATTCCACAAATAATGAAGTGAACCTTTGATCAAACAATTTGCATAGCAAAGAGGCCACGCGGGACAATTCTATTCTGCGACAATGGTAAACAGTTGCGCTATTTCGAAAGCCTAACAAACTAGACGAAAGTTTTAAAGTAGTTTTAAATCAAGCGGCTTTTTGCTTCTTGTTTTCTTCGTTCTTCAACCACTTGCAACACTGAAGAATCCGCATTTCTACGTAATAATGGACAACTTCTGTCAATATGTCCAGATTATGCGCATTGCACCGAAATGGCATCTTTTAACTCTCCAGAATTTAGTCAACTATAATGCTGTAAATCTTTCTATCATAAGCCTATTTCTGAAACTTCTCCTGTGTTAATTTTAACACACAAAACTTGACAGCATTCGCATGAAGCAGCCATCCTGGTGCTTTCTGCAAACAAAGGCTGCTTTCTGCCTGGTCACGTTTGAAGAAGCAGTTAGACTAGTTCAGCACAGCGATCACTCAGTGAATATTACGAGTTTGTTGCATAGAATTTTGGCCATATAATACGTTATGCAATCGTTTGCACCGGATGTGTCAGGTTCATGTTTCAAGAAGTCCTCACATTCAATTTATCTCTAGACAAGAACGTCAAGTTTGGCCTTTAGCTTTTTTATCCCTTACTGCTAACACAGATCTTTGAACGATAGAGTCATGTCCGAACGGCGTAGGAGATATTTCAAGGAAGCCAACAGTCACTGTACCGAAAAAAAGCGTAGTGCAATCTGTTTGTTTTTAATTTTGGTGGTTCATGAATTAGAAATTAGTAGCGTAATCAGTTTGTCTCTGAAAAAACTGAGTTAAAGAAGAAGAAAGAAAAATTAAAAGATTAGACATCTTATACGACAATTTTGCAAACGAAGTTGCATTTACTCTGGATGATTATTTTGATGATTTCAACGTACTGAATGAGAATGCCGGTGGGTGGGTGGAGAGGTGGCTGGAAGGTGGTCCTTCTGAGGGGGAACTGGCTTTCCCACTGCGTATGTGAATTCGATTTTGCATTCGCTATTTCCTCCGTTGCTTCGCGGACATAACTGGATGCAGGCAGGCCTTGTGGAGGGTGTAGGTAGGTGGATTGGGGTGGTTGACTTTTTAGGGGGGAGAGTTAAAGTATTTCAAGTTGAACGGGGGTGGCGAGGTTTACGCTGAGGCGGTAGTTTGTGGGTGGCGCTTTCGGAGAGTGAAGGCTTCTCGTTTGGACTGGAGATTTCGCTTCAGCAGAGAGCAGATTCCAAACAGGAGGTGTGTGCAGTAGCTCTGCTTTCGCATTAATAAGCAGAAAAACAACCTTATGCAGCCAATGAAATCAGGCCCCACAGCCTCCGCATCGCGTGCGTGGCTCAATATCTCGTGGTATGTGTCCAAACATGTTTTCGGGCATATTCGTGTCGCATGTAACCTAACCATGAGAGCGTCCACCTGCTCCACCTTGGTCCATAGCGGTGGATGTAGTACGTCCCGTAACATTGCAAGTGCAATATGGAAACAGCGAGGGCGACATCTTTGCATGAGCCCTCTTATGCTACCTATTGCATATGGCGTAAAGACTGCCAGCACCGAGACCCTCGTGAAGATATTGATCATAAGGGCAGGGATATGAGGGGCTCGTTATGACAACTTGTCAGACGTCATTCTTGATTGGCCTGTAGGTGGCAGTAAAAATATCTTGGAGGTGTCGACAAGCTATCATCCTGAACAGCCAGAATAAAGTGGGCTTTGCTTGCAAGGTGCGCTCTTTATGTAGCTTTACGCGGAGCTAAACCCCCAAGCGATAGTTTTCCTCTGTAGCCGCAAAAAGTGATAGCGTCACAGCACACGCCTGTTTACCGGGCGCTGCACCAGGACACAACGCATTTTTCGAATTAACCCATATCATTAGAAAGACAACGGGTCTACGTGTACCGAGGAGACGTTCATTGATATTATGAACACCATGACAGATATAACAGAATCGCAGAAAGTAGAAGGTACAACCGTGAACGGCAAGCAGAAAAAACTTCTGGTGACCAAAGAATCGGTTCCCCTGCTGTCCACCTCGGACAGATACTCGTAGCAAATATTACATGATGCAATTCGTTCCTGACAAACAAGCGCACGTACCATACTTAAGAAACCGCAGACACGCCCACATGCTCGTCTCGCTCGCCAGCGTGCCGTTTAGAAAATATGGTTTTTGGAGTCATCAATTAGGCCAGGTTTCAGCACAGAGTTAGCGCGGAAACACGTAATGTGTTGAATCATTACCTGGTAATTCTTTTACTTACAGTGTATATCAGCTACACCTCCAATTTGAATCTCGAATAGCATATTACTTGCTTATTTTGAAAGAAACTTCGTCATTGATTTTCTTATTGTAGCAATAGCTACATTACGGTAGCATTTTGAGCCTTCAGCGTGGCGGCGCCGCCACGCTGTCACGTGGTTGGCCACGTGATGCGGAGCAGCTGCCGGCGGCGTGGTGCCGTGGCTGATCACGTAGTTGGTCACGTGACCAAGTTCCACTCTGCCAGCTGTAGCTATCGCGTCACTTCAGGTATACCAGAGCTAAACCACCGCCAATTTTTTTTCTAAAATTTCTTTCTGACCCGATACTCATGATATTACCCACTAAGACCTTTTGAAACCGTGAAAAGAAAAGATATTTACATTAATCTTGTTGTTCTTCTATAAATCTTCTTGTTCTGCTTGTATCGTTTCTCCGCGGGTTTTTGTAAAATGCTTTTGATTCTGTCACGTCCTTATAGTGCGAGTACTAAAGGTGTTTTGCAATGTCGCAGTGATTGCAATAAAAAGTCAGTTATTACTTTGCCCGTATTTTAATATGCTGGAGCGCTTCTCGTTATTACCCTCACTCTATAAATTATATTAAAGTAGTCTCTTTTTGTGTGTATTAAGGTAGTGAAATTTATTTTCCTCGCTACACCGCTACTTGTTCCACATACCATTAAATATAGGGTGTATCAGGTATGTGATATGCGATTAAGAAACTACAGCCCCCATTTTTCAACTAAACTGACCTTTCACGTACTTAGAAAGGCATAAAAATTCCTTGTAGTTGGAGAAAGGCACATCTGTTCCTTTTGATGAGAGTACTGGATCAATGAGGTAATGAATAGCGAATTGCGTCGTATATTTTAAAAATTGAAGACTCACATTGTGGTCTCACTGTAGTGGATTGGTAAATGAAGCATCCAGCTGTTCTGTTTTCATAAATCAGCTCCTGTGTTCGGGGTTTCGGTTCTGCTTGGGAGAGAGAACAATTTTAGTCGTCTCAAAGAAAACGACTGATGCTTTCTCTTAAATGCTTAAAATACACCGACATGTACGATGTTCCTTCCTGTGTACTTTTGTATTCTTTCCTGAAAAATAAATCAATATTCCGCCATCATTTGCGTGATTTGTAATGCATGCTTTTAATGAGCCATTAGATCGTCACTACCCAACTTTTTTGTAGAGGCTTTATTAGATGCGACAGGCGTAAACTTTTACTGCGGTATTTCTTGCCTCCTCCGTTACATCGAGTAAAGTTAGCTGCCCCTTAAGGCTGATTGATGCGCTTGAGAAATCGACAACTCATCCACTTTAGATGTAAAAGGAGCTGATATCCCTATTTCTTTTTCCAGTAACAGCAGACACTGGAATTCAATGTTAAGAGTAATTAATGTTTTACCGGCACCTTCGACTTCAAACTCCCGTATTTTTACAGAAATCTGCTGCCTTTCTGAAAAAATCGAATGGTATGTAAAAAAAAATGCAAATTGTAAATTGTTGAGTATGACTTCTCTAAGTTACACGCGAGCTACGAAAAGCGCCGGGCTGGAGGGGTCCGGATAATGTTGACCGCCTGGTACTCTCTAATATTCCCTTCCATTGCATAGCAAGCAGACGCCTTTTTATGTGCGCAGTTTCACAGATGAGAAAGGAAGCCATGCGCTATTCGTCTCAATGGGCAATCTACCTAGCGAAACAAGCGCACTGCGTTGTTATGTACCCCATGAACCTAAACTCTGGCATCAGAAATGTTAGAATTATACATAAGCGTGCCGAAATATCTGTCGTTCTTTGCCGCATTCAGTAAAGGAACATCAGCGGGGCCCCGGACACTACTCGCTCTACGATACGTTGTGCTGCGCACAAAATGTACACCGCTTCACGAAGACTTCTGTTAGAACTAGTTGGTGGTAAGAGAGAGTGACGAAACGCAATGGCACGAGAAAGGAAAGAAAATAAGAGAAGGCTGCCTACTTTGTGGTTTCGTTTTTGATTTTTCGTCCCGTTCTATTTCATCAGCTAATCTACAGTCACACTGCCTGGACACTTATTTCCTTATAATGCTAATTTTACCACTGCGCTTGTTATGCATTGTATTACCGGCAGGTTTTATTGCTGAAGCCAGGATAAGATGTATTCGGCCTTAGGTCAGCAGATGCCTCCCGCTACTGAAGCCGAGACCGTAGCGCTGACCGTGAAGCCGAGCTCAGACAGACCGTAGGACTTTTTCAATTCCCTTTCCCAGCTTCACCCGGATCTCATTCTTCAGGTCTTCCACCATTCTGGACCCAGAATTTTGATGCCAACTTTGTCTAAAGGTGTTGTTGAGTCGTCAAAGACTAGAGCAGACCAGGTGGTGTGAACCTGGGCTATTTGTGTCGCTGACCCTGCACGCAACTGGCGACATAGTTCTGACCAATCATCAGCGAGCAAGAACGGTCACGTGCGCCATGAAGTGCTCGCGCAGACTTCAGGTGCACAGGAGTGAGGCCGTCATGCATGGCCCGCACAACCTACAAGCGGAGGGTCCCGGCAATTACTGGATGGAAGCATATGCCGATGCCAGGCAAGGCGTTCGTGTGGAGGAGACGGTCTGTGACACCAAAAGAGCTAATGTCCGCCGAATAGCAAGTGGTGCTAGAAGTGGCTCAAGGCTGTGGTCTTTCTCTTGGTCAGTTCGAAAGCCAGAGTTATTAGAAATTTATAGGAGAAGGAAGGAATGCAGTGATAAATGTTGTCATCGTCGCCTTCTATCGTAGCAAGAGCACTTCGCAGCAGACTTTCTGCAGCATCGTGTTTTTGAGTGCTATTTTTGGATACACTGAAGTCGCATTCTTGCAGACGAAAGCCGCAGCTTGCAGGACAACCACGTGGATCACAGACGTTGTGAAGGCAACCGAGGGAATGATGGTCGGTCACATTTGTGAAGTAGCGCCTGTTCAAGTAACACCGATGTCACTGCACTACAAAACATCACAGCTGGATATTATAGCTTTGTAACGACGTAATTACATCAAGGACATAACTTATAGACTCGACAAAAGCGTTCGAGTGCCCTTATTTGCAGATTATGGCCAAATGTAAAAATTCAAATCAAGAAGAAGAGAGCGCACTAGAATCAGCCTTAAAAAGAGTCAGTTATTTGTGTGAAAAACGAAAATAAAGTGCAGATAAATGTGCACAAGGGTAGTATGGAAAATTTTAAGAATGTTAGCGTTTTAATATGAGCTAGGTGCTAAACTTGTACTGCAAACTAGTCACTTTGCATACCTCGGCGCCCCAATATCGCGAAACCAAGAATGAAAAACACAAATTGTAAATCTGTGCAGCTCAGCAGAAACGAAGCTGTCGTACTTAAGAATTAAAACGTACTACTTAAATGGGAAAATTGACAGCCTAGCTAATCTTAATACGTCCCCTATTAGTGGCTAGCTGTGCAAAGGATTCTTTAGATAAAACCATAAATGTGGACGAATTCAGAAGTGAGCTGCAGGGCTTATGCTTTTGAAATAGAGATTGACGAATTCAGTCATGGCTTTTCTACCTTACCTGAACTTTCGAAACTACCCCAAAGGCGAAAGGTTGCTGCGGTAAAACTGGTCCATTCGATTTACACGAAATACTGCAGTTTAAGAGCCGAACGTTACTATTAGAGAAAGTAATGACGTTGAAGCAAACGCAGCCACCTCGATTAGATCATGTCTCTAACTGCGAGAGTACACATATTTAAATATCTCGTTTTCCTACAGATCATCGTAACATGCGACTCATTAAACGTGATATCGTACAAATATATTCTACTTGTCAATTGCACAAAACAATTATTGAATGACGTTTGGGTGGACGGTGGCTTTGAACAATCTGATCGTTTATAGTTTTATTACCGTTACTTTTGCTTGCATTACTAGCGTTGTTTATGCATTAGTACATTTTGCACAAATTCCAGAATGCGGCTAACATCGCTTGTGAGCCGTCCGGGAATCCGCTGCTTCTCTCCTCGCATTAATTTTATGGTAACACCTAGTCTTCACGAATTAATACAAACAACTATTTTATATCAACTGTGAACAGGCTCTTTCAGGACTCAAGTGCGCTGTCTGTGCGAGCTACATTCCGTAATGATGGGTCATGCGCAGGCCCTCCGTGGGCCTCTTTTCAAATACCCTGTTTATATCGGCACTGTTGTTGCTCAAAAAGGCGGTAGACAAATATGCCCTAAACAAAAGACAACACTCGCCCATCACGGCAATGTGCGAGTGTTACTATTCACCAATATTTATGCCGATGAAACGCACTTGCAAGATAATGAGTAATCGCGATGGCGACAAATGACACTGTTTTGCGGCAGTGAGAGCGACTCCGTAAAATAAGTAGGGGCTCCTAACACACGGAAGGGAATAAGTCATCATCGACATGGATGAGTACCGCGTTTCATCTTCTGCGGGCTACATAGTCGTCGTGCGTGTCTTCGTCCCCTGCGGAGTAGTGCTCCAGGTGCTTGATCGCGCATATGCGTGAGTGCGTGATCGAGTACATGGAGCACTCATCTTGTGTTGGCTCAAAAGCTTGCCTTGGGATCCTTGCTGCCGAAGTTTCAAGTGATCTTAGTATAGTGCCTAGTCAGAAAAAAGATGTTCACCCTCTCACTCTGAAAACGCGCAAACTGCAAGAAACTTCAGTCAAATAGTGTCGCAATGTAATATCAGCAAATGCAAAGCGAACAAGATACTTGTAATGCAAGCACAAGAATACAAAATCTTATCTTCTAGAGAAGAAACAGAGGCGGTGCGCAAAAATTCAATCACAAAGAGGTTTTCGTGCCATTGAAGTGAAAATCAAATGCTATTACAGCCAACCTTCTTCATCTAAGGTGCTCTAGTGTTTCTGTTATTTTTTCAGTTGCCTTGTACGCGTTTTATTTTTGCTGACATTACGGATCTAGCGCTATTTATTTAGAATTTTTCAGTGGTCTCTTACTAGTCCAAAAAGAGTGCAAGAAATAAAACTAACTCATACCTAAGAAAAGACGAAGAGTGAAACTTACCTCTCTGTAGCTTGTAAGTAAAGGTGGTTTTATTTGTAATGCCGTCTTTGCACGATACTTTCATTGTTGTATTGTAGCATTTCCTTTGAGGGCAAAAAAAAGTTTTTTGCAGCTAACATATTAAAATCAATTTCGTGGTTATGGAAACACTGCTCTTGTGAAGCAGGTATAAAAAAGGCTACTCACAGCTTCCCATTGTAGTAGTAACGAAAACGAACTTCCCAAGAATTTCCTTTGCTTGAGAGTATTTCTAACGACTCGCACTGTGGAAAGACATTCGTACCGTGGCTCCTATACCTTACGTATAGTTTTTCACCTTTCGTTGAAATCTGAAGCAAAATAGAAATCTGCTGATTTCATTCAGATAACACTTGCTTGGTGGGGCCGTTGCATATATAAAGTATATCAAGGCTTGCTGCCGAAAAATGTGAAAACTGTGTAAGCAAAAAACAAAATTATATTCACTCATCGTAGATTCTCACCTATCTAAAAAGAACCGCACCACAGATGGATGTCATGTACAGTGCCCTTCGAGAAGGTGATTTACGTGTTGAGTAGTTTACGGGCTTCAGATAACTTACCTTGACGCTCACTGATAAAGATCTTGCTTTACTGCCCATAGGCCAAAATACTCATCTTGCAAACTGCTTATGCTCTCATAGTTATATAATTTAGGTTCTTTTATAACGTTTACGAATTGATATTTTAAAAACGGTGAGAGATACTGCACTCCGCTTTGTTCATGTGGATTGTGCATTAAGTAGTCATTATTTACTTGGCATAGATCTGTTAAAAACGACTAATTGCTTAGAACAACTTAAGTAAATTCCAAATTTTTTGTTTTAGGGGGCAAAATTGTACTGGGAAACTGATGGTCGTCAACATCTAAGGCTGGCCTAGTTCCAACTCTTCTCAATATGAAGCACCAAAAATACGCTTTTGGAACTCGTTGAGTTGGGTTTTCCGCGCTGCATATTTGTAAGATGGCTTCGCTGCGCGTAGAATCATTTTCGACATCCCGCTCACTTCTACAATAAGAAGGTGGTGGCTTCTCGGCCTTTTGGGCTAAGATCAAAGTGTAGTACAATAAGAAGCGCACTATTTGCTTTTAAGTATAAATGTGAGCACTGCCATGTTAACAGGCTTGGGAGAAGGACTTTGCTGGTTGGTTGGTCGGTCGGTCGGTCGGTCGGTCGGTCGGTCGGTCGGTCGGTCGGTCGGTCGGTCGGTCGGTCGGTCGGTCGGTCGGTCGGTCGGTCGGTCGGTCGGTCGGTCGGTCGGTCGGTCGGTCGGTCGGTCGGTCGGTCGGTCGGTCGGTCGGTCGGTCGGTCGGTCGGTCGGTCGGTCGGTCGGTCGGTCGGTCGGTCGGTCGGTCGGTCGGTCGATCGGTTGGTTGGTTGGTTGGTCTCAATTAAAGATGGCACATACCCACTACGGGGGAGTGGCCAAGACACAGGCCAAGACACAGCGACAGTTTTTGAACGGCTTGCTTCCACCTCTCCTCCGTTCAACACAGCCGC
Source organism: Amblyomma americanum (assembly GCA_030143305.2). Classification (NCBI taxonomy): domain Eukaryota; kingdom Metazoa; phylum Arthropoda; class Arachnida; order Ixodida; family Ixodidae; genus Amblyomma; species Amblyomma americanum. The sequence continues at coordinate 40,919 of JARKHS020031789.1, read as the reverse complement.
CGCCAGGCGTGCCAGTTTGTTCGGGCGCACACCAAGCTCGCCAAGTCAGGGTGCTTCATCGAAACCTCCCCTGAATATGAGCATCACCTCTCAGTTCTGAGGCGGGAACTGCTGTAGATTGATTTGTACTCGCCAAAAGCATTCAAACGCATCAAAAACAAATGTTGAAGGTGCTACCATCTTGCTTTACTCTGCCGGAGGTGCAAGCCTGCCTGTTTCAACAGGAGCACAAAAATATATTTTGGACTGTGCCGTATCCATTCTCCATGCCAACTGCATTAGTACTGATTTGGACAAATCAGTATTGAATCGTGCATGAAAAACATGGCAAATGCTCACTTTCTTGCTGCAATTCAACGGTTGCGTGCGAATTTCAATGTAAACCCGCCGCATAACTGCGCTATGCAGTATGCAAAAATTAGGGAAATTTAAAGCGAAGTTGTAGGCGTCTTTTATCACCTGCACTTATCTTATTTGGAAGAAATTGTCTCTTTGCTTGAAATTATTCCACCGACAGCGCATTCTGAAGTCTCATGTTCCACAGTGAGCTCTGCTTCAAAAACAAAAATACTCTACAAGGATAGGGAAGATATTGGCTGTGGCAAGTAGTCTCCCGCCTTGAACCAAATATCAGACCTAGTTCTTGCAACAAGTCTGCTTTGGTCTGGTGTACAGTGCTTATAATGAGCCAGATGCAGTTTTATTTCACGGATGATGAACGGGAACTTCTTTCTCACCATTTAAAAAATGAAGAGAGAATGTGCAAACAATGCTTATGTTTCAGAGACTACCCATGACAGCGGCAAAGATTTAGAGGCCGTTATATGCTGTACTGAACTTCTCCCAATCGCTGAATTTGCCACACCGCTGCTGAATTCATCGAGTATACAGGGTGCCTCAAATTATTCAATACAGCTTTAAAAAAAGTCGGGAAATATACTTCTTTGCGGTATCTGTAGTTTGATTTTCACGCGAACCCCGACATAATTTATGTGAGAAAGTGCTATGAAAAGAGTAATATTTAACTAAAATTACCTGTTGAACTTTTTTTAGTTCTAGAATGAAAGAATATATTCCGAAATTAAAGACCTTAGAAATCGAAGCCAATGACAGTTGTTTCAATTACAGAATCGAAGAATGCTTCGAGATATCGGAAGGAAAAAAAAAGCTTTCGAGGTCTCTTCAAGTCGGCTTTCCCACGTTGCCTAAAGATAGAATAGCGTTTCTTTAATTAAATTATGACTTAGTTTACGTCTTTTTATACGTCAATGATGTTGACGTGATTGCCGTGGTGATATCACGTGCAGCAGCGCCGATTTATCAACATGTAACAAGGGAAAGGAACTCAACAAGCTGGAAAACGCGTATTTTCTACGCTGCACATATTGAAGAACGATGATGCTTCAGGAATGGTATAAACTGGGTTCGCTTTCTATGTCGAAGGCCTCGAAATTATCAATATCATCTTGTGTCGTAAAACCAGGCAAAAAAACGTGGGCATGGTAGCTATGCGTCAGGGCAGGCTACGAACCGCTACTTTTCACGATGCAGGTGTTTGCCTTCGCTGTGCAACTGCCTTTCGCCGCTCTACCGTCTGCTTCCTGTACATCAGTTTCGACCCTCGCCCCAAAGTTCCATCAAAAAGGCTTTTTTTCATACGCCTGACCCATCGCCATTGTTGCCGCATCACCTACCCTCATCGCCGCCAGAGGACGTCAACTTGGACCATCAGTGGCCAGTCCCATCACCAAGAACATCAAAATCTGATAATTCTATCCGCCATATAAAGACCATGCTGCCATCGCCGCCGCACTGCGGTCTCGGTAGCTGTGCGTTAGCGCAGGCTACTAACCCACTACTTTTCAGAATGCAGGTTAGTAATAAGTTCTCCCTATTTGCAAAAACAAAACAGTAACTAGTTTTTAATGCAGCTGCCGAGCCCACAGTGCTGCTGTAATATTTTTGCCGAGTGTTCACGTGTTCTTCGTTTCCTTTTATTACTGTCAGGCGATATTTAAACTAAGCCGGGCGCCGACCATTACAACAGCATACTTTCCGAGCTCCTGAAAATAGCTACAGGGCAAGCTACATGTCACGGATCTCTCCGGAGAAGACACGGACCGAAATAATGGACTAGGCGACGGGTGTACCCACACAAACGCACATTTAATACACCCTACGTGACGCACACACTAGAACACAAATCTAACAAAACTAACACAAAACACAGACTATAAATACACACAACCCGGGCACACTGCTACCAGCGTCTACTACTAGCGTTCTACTATTCGTGGTTGGCGTTCATGTTCACGGTTGGTTCGGCGCGGCTGCGGCGTTGTATGGATCCAGTATCCGGCGTCGAGGCGGCGTTCGGCGTGCTTGGGCTGGCGTCGCTGGCGGCGTCGCTGGCTGCGTCGTATAAGCTCCAGGTCCAAGCGCCCGTGGAGGTGATGCCGGTGTTGTTGACGTTGGGGGCACCACCCGGATGGGTGGCAACAGCACTGGAGATACCCTTGGCCGTAGCAGGTGGTAGCGTCCTCCGTTGACTCCCCGGAACGGGCTCAGGCACGGCAGGGAGTCCACGATGCGATGCCGCAGTACGCGAGCTCACCGGAACAGTAGCCGGCGTCGCTCTCTTCCAGCCGAGTGTCCCTGACCCGCCGGAGCCCCCGCTTCTCTGCTGTCCCCCCCCCCCCGTGCCTCGCTCTCACTCGCCCTTTTATAGCCTCGGTGTTAGTCCACGTAAGCCTTGTCGTCGTCTTCTTCTCTTCTCCATCAATCATCTCTCTCCACGTCACCGAATGCTTCTCCACCAATCATCTCTCTCCACCTCACCGAATGCTTCTTCTTCTTCTTGATTCTTCGGTTAATCCACTTCGTCTTCTTCACACCTCTTTCGTTTAAAATTTAATTTAGGCTCCTTAATATATATGACACTACATTAAGTTCTGATTTGCAGGACATTAAAGACCAACTTAAAGCTACCGAAACAACCTTGACTGACTTAAACAAGCGCATGGACACTCTGGAATCGCACTACGTCGCACTTTCTACTCTCCATTCTGAAATAGACGCCGTGAAAACTTTAAACAGTAAACTTACCTGCAAGATCGACAAACAGGAAGCACGTATGGATGATGCAGAAAATCACCCTCGCCGTAAAAATCTCATATTTTATAGTATTCCTGACACTAACCCCACTGAAACGAACGCAGACTCGAAAGCAACTGTCATTCGCCATTGCTCCACTCAACTAGGTTTTGCCATCGAAACCAATCTCATCGAGCGTGCTGACCGCCTCAGGCCCACTCAACTGATCGCACGAGGCCAGTCATCGTTAAATTCACCTCATCTAAAACTAAAGAAAGCATTCTTTCCTTAGATACTAAGCTCAGATCCACCAACAACAGTATTGGCTGAGACTTCTCCCTGCTCGTTCGTAACGCCCGCATATATCTTGTAGCCTATGCCAAATCGTCGTCAGATAAGTTCTTTTTGCGCTTCAAAACATTTCATATTGGTCCTAAACGCTATATATTTGATGAATCTCCACAAACAGTAAAAGAGGTAAAATAGCAACCATCTCAGCCCCTGTTGACATATCGTTCGAAGCATGTACACAACGAGGCCCTTTCATTGTCAACAATCTTTAATAACGTACGCAGTTTCATTTCAAAGCGCGGCATTAATTCCCATCTCGTCACTTCATCTGACAGCAACATACTAGTCATGACAGAAACGCGACTCAACTGCGATATTTCTTATAGTGAAGTCCTCGCCGCCTTGCCTACTTTCTGTATTTTTCGCAAAAATCGCCCAGATCGCGGGGGGTGGGGGGGGGGGTACTGATTGCCATCGCTCGGGATCTATCATGCCCAGCCATTCACCTTTCATCAGTTATAGAAATATTATGGGTTTTAAGCCACGCTTCACCTAGATCACTTGTGATCGGCGTTTGCTACAGCCCAGGCTTCCCTTGATAACTTAACAACGCATTAGATGAAATAAAAGCTAAACACCCTAACACCTGCACTCTCGTATTCGGAGATTTCAATTTTCTGATTATTTACTGGCAAAATCTAACCGCTACAGGTAACAAGAACGATAATGATTTTCTAGACGTTTGCCTTAATTTTAATATCGTTCAAACTACCACCGAGCCAACCCGTCTAACCGAAAACTGCGCTAATATTCTAGACCTAACATTAACGGATAACCCTGAATGCGTTCATTACATCCCGTATCTACCAGGCGTTAGCGATCACTACGTCATACATGCCGGCTTCACGATTAAACCATCTTTACGAGCAACAATTAAACGAACTATCCGACTGTACGATAAAATAAACTGTGCACCAATTAATAACTAACTACGCGCATTTTAACCAGGATTTCAATTTAACTTTCATCAAGTATCCATCCATGATAACTGGTCCTTGCTTAAGAAACAAATCGAAGATTTGGTCGAAAGGTTTATTTCGAAAGTAAATATAATAACTAACCCTCAAAATCCATGGTTCACAAATACACTTAAACGTCTTCAAAACAAAGAGAAGCGCGTTTTCCGATCGGCCAAGTTGCTTCCTTGTCAGAACGCTTAAACAAATATTATACAGCCCAATAAACGTACTTATCAAGTATTCAAGAAGCAAAACACACCTTTTCATCTCCGATCTGCCTAAAGTGTTGTCAACTAACCCCCGTAAGTTCCTGCAAATCATTAACCCCCAGCACGCACGCATTATTTCCCTCACCGATTGTTCGGGTGCAAATGTCTGTGAAACTGAATGCGCCAACATAGCCTTTTCTTTAGTGTGTACTAATGAGACAGATCCGACATTTCCTCCAAACCCCCCAGTTATTCAAGATACTATGCCTCCTCTTACATTTCTTCAGCAGGAATTTTGTCGCTAACTGAAAACAATAAACTTTCATCCTCTCCTGGAATTGACAGTATCAACGCTAAAATACCGATTAAGACCAAAAATATATGTTCGTCTCGGTTGTGTTATTCTCTCAGTCCCTCTTCACAGGTCAACTGCCCATAGACTGGAAAAATGGGAAGGTCGTTCCAGTTTACAAATCAGGTAACAAAAAGTCGCCACTTAATTAACGCTTATCTCTCTAACTACAATTTCCTGAAAAATCATAGAACATGTCATCTATACCCACATCATGGCATTCCTTGATTCAAACAACTTTTTCCATCCAGCTCAGCACGGGTTTTGCCGGGGTTATTCCTGCGAGACCCAACTTGCTACATTCATTCATGATTTTCATGCTAGCCTTAATTCTAATCTACAGACTGACATCGTATTTTTAGATCTTGCCAAAGCATTTGATTAAGTACCCATAAACGCCTGCTGATAATACTTTCTCAATTAAATTTACACCCCCATATTTTGAAGTGTATTGAAACGTTTTTGACCAATCGTTCGCAGTTTGTCTCCGTTAACAATAAGAACTATAACTCACTCTTAGTAACGTCGGGCGTCCCACAGAGATCTGTGCTTGGCCCACTAGTGTTTCGAATATACAATAATGATCTGACTTAAAACATAACCTCGAACATACGCATGTTCGCTGGCGACTGTTTACTTTATCGTGCTATTCTCTCCATCGCTGACCAATCTTCTCTTTAAAATGATCTTAATGCTGTTCAGGAGTGTTCTAATTGGTGGCTAATGAAACTTAACCCACGTAAATGTAATCTTTTGTCCACCAGCCATCGTCGTAACCCTCTAATCATCTCTCACCCAATATCTTAAGTTCCCGTACAACTAGTTCAGTCATACAAGTATCTAGGTATAACAATTCCTAGCGATCTTTCTTCCAGCGTTCATGTTAGCAACAATATCGTCAGCAAACAAGACGCTAGGTTTCGTCAAGCGCCATCTTCACCATGCTCAACAACATGTAAAGTTATTAGCTTAAAAATCAATCGTAAGGGCCAAACTAGAATTTGCATCGCCCATTTAGAATCTACATCTAGCTTACCTAATCAATACCCTCGAATTTGTTCAAAATCACGCAGCTCCTTTCATTATTTCATTGTAATCTTATAACATCAACGTTTCCTCCTTAAAAACAGCATCCGGATTACCACCCTTATCGTTCCGCCTTCGCATTGCCAGCTTGTTTTCATTTCAAAAATTATTCCACAGCCCTATGCACATCGTACCTTATATTCTTCCCCCAGCACGCTTATCTCATCGCACCAGCCATCACCTACAAGTTGCCTGTCCACGCTCACGCAGCGTCACTTTTTCTAATTCTTTCTTTTCTCGTGCGGCCGTAGACTACAACGACCTTATATACAAAGTTTCCATCATTACTTGCCCAAGCGTTTTCCCTGAAAATGTAAAAACTTTCCTGTTATTTTGAATTCGTGCTTTTAATCTTTTCCACCCATTCTGTAACACCTCTTTTTTGAGCCCCTTAAGGTAATAAAATGAAATGAAATGAAATCAGATCATTTTAGGCAATTAGTCTCCTTTTCGTTGCACTCAGTCACGAAAATAACGCCCACCATGGCCCATTGTCACCCTGCACAGACAACACACACGCATCTTTCACGGCTTTTCAAAGACAAATTTGCATTGAATGATGTGAAACGCGCTGTTTAGCGATATGTGGAGATCCTCGGAAGGGATCAATGTCGTGACCGTAGGACTGTAAAATCTTGGATCAGCCTAGGCCTGAAGAGAGAATGGAAGAAACTAGTCAGGCAAAAGCCGTCAACGAGTTGGCGGTGAGAGGAAAAGTAGAGGAATTCAGGATCTTGGCTTTAGCTTTAGGCATTAGCTGACGAGGACGGCCGAATTTAGATGGAGGGGATATTCTAGAGGCCCGTGTACTGTGCGATTTCAGTGCACTTTAAAGAACCCCAGATATTGGAAATTTCCGGAGCCCTTCTCTACCGCGTCCCTCATAGCCTGAGTCCTTTTGAGACGTAAACTTTTCATAAAAAAAAACCTTACTGCTTAAGTAATGAACCACTGTTTCGCAGCTATGATTAAGGAGTGCGCAGTAGAAGTAGGCAGTATGATTTAGACAGAATACCGGCAAGATCTCTCAGGGGACGAAAGATCTGATAAGGTAACCCCAAAGCAATAAAGCCTCTAGCCCTTCGGGCAGAATACAACTGGCAGAGCTATCCAAGCTAACCGAGAACAGCAAGGTAACCGGCGAAGGCTCAGTAACGGATGGTCGTCAAAGGTAACGGACTAGATTAAAAAAAAAGGCTTGCGCAGCAGGGGCGGCAGAAATTTACGTGGGATGATGAGATACAGAAGTTCGTGGTAATAGGGTTGTCGCGGCGGCCACAGGAGAGGGTTGACTGGAGAGATATATGGGAGAGCCGTTTGTCCTAAAGTGGGTGTAGTCAGACTTATGACGGTGATATTCCGTTTATTGTCGCAATACCTGACAGACATGGGAACAAGGCTTGAAGAATATCATATTTTAAAGTCAAAAGACGGCAAGTGCAGTTCAAATAACATTCGTTACCTTGAACCAAATGTTACCTAATCCTTACAGCATTGGCACTGGACGTGACGTCACATCAGGGGCCCTGTTTTTCTCAATTTTCGCCACCTTTCGCTTGTCACTCGGCATGCGCTACACAAGGGCACCAGAGAGCAGAGAGGCGAACGATTCCAACAACTTCTATTCTGGGTTTCATAAACCATGGTATTTTAAAACCCTGCATTGCTGCAAAATTTAGCACTACGATAGCGGCTGTTTTCTGATTTAGCACTCGCGCCAGCTTTTCCAACTCAGTGCCCCTCTAGTACTGCTTCATTGATGACATCTCCCCCTCAAATATTGCTCCTGCCAGTCGTGTGTTTTGTACAAGAAAGGGTGAAGTGCTCCAAGTTTGAAAGCGCAGACACAGGCTACTTAGGAAAGTCGCAATCACACCCTTGTAAATGGCCAAAAGGTGGTGCCCACCGCCGTCATATTGCTGTGCCATTCTTGGAGGAGCTCGAAAAGGCTTGCTATTAAGCAGTCGAGCAAGTGGTTCCGAACGCACTCTCGCGTATGCTGTTCATTTGTAATATTTGCGATTTTCAAACTGCTAACTATTTTGGGAGCTGTGCTTTAAAACTGACTGAAAATTACTCTTGTAATATGCGTTTATATCCAAATCTTGAGCAAGCATACAACGTCACTGAATGCTATGCTCCTTTTGAGTGATAGGAAATCGGATTGTGCACTTCCTTTGCCCATTAGTTTTCTCGACGTTTTGTGACTTACCGGAGAAAGGTTGCAAATAGTGGCAGTGACAGTGGTGAACATGCCGAGCAAGAAGCAAAATGAGATCATATTGGTGTCTGAGACACTGCTGAGTGACCGGGGATATATGTATGCATATGCCTGAAAGCCGTGCTGAATATCTGCTAATATGTCGTCAGAGCTTCATATGAAATAAAGGAGTGTATGACATTTGTTCATATAAAAAGAAAAGAAAGTCAAGTCATCGTGAGCAAAGGGCAGTGTCCCTTTAGCGGCGCTCTCCACATTAGTGCATGCAAACTGACATGTACTTTCGCGCTTATAAAGTGCCTTTTAATGCATTCGGATGGTATGTGAACTATCGTAGGCACATCACAAGTGGTCTGCTAGGGTCATTGCTATTAAAATGGCAAGCTGCTATGCAAACAATCAATCAATTCTGACGCCACCTGTTTGAAAGAGTACACACGTGAGTAATCATCGAAAATCTCTTCTGGTCATCGTGCCCTGTCAGCAGTAAACGAACTTGTTGCCAGTCACAAATGTATAAAACTTCAGGAAATCCTTATGCGTGCACAAACGTGCGTAGCGTGCCTGAACGCCTACAATCTCGGTGAGACCTACGCATGTTTCTTGCGCGACTTATGCCCCTTGCAGAGAGTAGATGCGCCAGCTATGTGTGTTGTACGTCTTCAAGGTTACCTTCGCTCAAGCGTTAAATCTACCATATAATCATCACATTAATTTTAAAAACATAATATTGAACATGAGTGGTATTAGGACCAACTGCAAAAAAAAAAGACCAAAAGCGGATCGCAGAAATAGCCTGTTGAAATACTGCCCTGAAGTCATTACCCAATTTACAAGTTTCATGAGGCATGGACAAATTGAATCCTTAAGGTCGTCATATCATTTCCCATCAAGAACTAAGAAGTGCAAGCTATGCGTGATTTGAAACTGTGTTACATTTGCCGTTTTCAAAGCCTAGAATGAGTACTTTCTTCGCGAAAATGGAGAGAAGTCTAAGTACTTAGAAAATGTCATGGCTGTTCAATCAAGCACAGCCTGCTGGCCTTTCGCGATAAAAATAGTGAGGGGATCAAAGAGGCTGGTTAAGCATAGGTTCACAAAGTGTGTTTCAAAAACCACATAAGTTTGCACCACTGCCCACGTACTTCATAACACATGATAGATGGAAAGGCGTCTCTCCACAAACTGTTCCCAACTATGCGGAAACGATAAACCCAGCACGCAAGTACGCATATACGAAGTGTTGCTTTGTCGGCAGCGAAAGATTTCTTTTAAATATTTCATATTTTAATGTTATTCTGGGCAGTGTGCTCGCGCTCTACAGTGTTGAAAATTAGTGTGGGAGAGCAAATTGAGAGAGTGGGAGTTCTTTAAGTTTGAAGTTCAATATAAAGCCTTAGTTGTAAGGTTGCCTTTTAGACGCTGAGTTCGTAATCGGGCACACGACCTAACTTTTTGAGAGGCATTAAAATCAAATTATTTATTAAAATCAAACTTAACATTTTCTTCTCCACAGCATTCTTTATTTCGTTAGCAGGTGATAAATAGGATTATTTTATTCTGACAATTCAAATTTACACCGAACCTGCGTGTGTGTAGGCGCATTTCACAGACATGCAGTAGATTCAGCTGTTTGCCTAATATCATTATGACTTATTAAAGAAAAAAAGAGAAAAACCAATTGTAGAGAGGAAGATGATCGGCAGCTGTGGCGGAGCAGCTGACACGCGCCACGAGAGTATAGTAGGAGAACCTTTAAAACAGCAGCAGTTGCTAACACTCGGCCACGGTCCGCGCCGTAGTATATTACTCCGCTGGCTAATCACAATAGTAAGTGAAATAAACTTTTCAATTTACTATACCTAACAAGCCAGGTAACAACATTCTAGAGCTTATGATTTTTTTCTTGTGGCTAGCTTCTTGTTTAGGTAACGAGAAATGTTTAACAAACAACTACTTTATTTTCGTGGAGGAAATCAGTCCGGTGGTCCTGATTGTCGGCGAAGCTTCAGTGCAGACTTCGGCTGTATCCGACTATAGAGAGCCAACTGTTTTGGGCCCGGACCTGTCCTTGTCTGCTCTACCCGTCCTTCGAAGAAGGTCTTCGCCTACGAATTAAGCCCGTTTCATCTTGGTGGAGGCTGCGAAATTCTATCCTGGAGCTGCGCATCCGTACCTTCGGTACCACCATGCCATCCGAGGCTAACCAGCCCACCAGTTTTTCATCGGCGCTCATTGTATGCCATGGTGCGCCCTACCTGCGCAACCCTGCCGTCTATAAAAAAATCGCGAAAGAACTTGTGTTGTGTCAAATCGCATAACTGGTGTCAATTCGCATAAAGAACTAGTGTTGTGGGATTTGGTGCCGAGATGCTACTCGATGACTCTCGCATAGCTGTCATCATGCGCTGCTCGCCATCTGCTAGGGTAGTGAAGCACTCACAGAGCTCTCGCTTATAAAACTCTACGGAAAGAATTCCAAACAGCGCAGCAAGCCTTGGCACGTGGAAGGCGCTCAAACCAGTGAAACTATACATGTATTGGTGTGTGGTCCCGGCCGTGCGTTTCGATGTCAGCACACCAAGTTGAGCATGATGAGAGGCGCCTCGATACCAATGCCCCGTCGAGAGAGCTGCTCTAGGCAGTTCTGCAGAAAAAGCTCGGCGTCTCGTCATGGAGAAGAAAGCGTTTGCATTATCCAAGAATGTGGCAATATCCCGACCAGGAGCGTTTGTTACCGCGCTATTCCTGCAATAGTGACGAGCATTGAAATCTCCGACTATAATATGGGTCTCTGAAGTGCTGCCCAGAAGTGACTGTAGTCGTGTTGCGCCGAATGTACTCCTACGTGGGATGTGGCCACCGATAATAGAGGTTGTGTTCCCATTCAAGTTCACAGTCACAGCAACGTACTCGTTGCTGCTACCTCAAGGAACTGGATGCCGAACTGGAGTCGTGGTATAGGGGCTTGGTCGTCCGCCTGGGCTGCGGAAGGTGGTTGGTTGGAAACCCACCAACGGCTACCCACCACTAAAAATGGGTACAAGCGTCCCCCGGCTCGGCGCCCGGATTTTTCAGGAGTGTGTGCTTAGAAGAGGCTCCGCCAACCCCGGCAAAACCAGTTTCGAACGCTCAGCATGCGAAGGTGGTTCATGATTCAGATGAGAGATTCAATTGATCTTCAGGTTTCGCCAGTTCGATGAAGTTTAAAGCGTTCGCTCCACGCGAGTTCAGCAGATCAGAATGAGTCTCAGTCTTCGAAGAGAATTCGGCATGCTGCGCCATCATGGAGACCGTGATTGTTTTGCATAACATTTCGGTCTCTTCAGCCCAACTCTGTTGGCGTCAGCCTGTAAAGCATGCCAAAGGCTGGCTGAGATTGGGTACTCAATAACATGGGTGTGCTCTCACCTGAGGCGACTCTGTTGAAAATAGGGCTAATCTGCGCTCCATAAAGGGGGTACTGCGCCTTGGGGCTGACGGTTGTTTGGAGGTGGTAAGCCTCGGCCCCAACAGAACTTTAGCAGTTTTACTGATGATGGGCTGGATTGACTGGTGCGCCGTGGTCGTCAGTCGACCGGAGGGTATGGCTACCTGGACACAGTCTAAGTCTGTGACCGGGGCAGTGGAGTACTAGGTTTGCTCCCAGCACGGCTAAAGCTGGGAGGGATAGCGTCCTCCTGTAAATAGCAGGGTGCGGGCACCGGCGATGAAGGCCCTAGGTGTAACCCTGGGTGTAGTTGCGTGCTCCTGTAATTCAGTGAATTAGGAGGCGACACTAATGGTGAGCCTGGAAAGGGCTGTGGTGACCCTCTCCCAATGACTTGAAGCGAGAGAGATCATAGGCCATGGCAGCTTAGAAATAGGTTGTTTTATCCAAGTCTCAAGCAGATTCGCTGCAGAGAAATCCCCGCTGACTAAAGTCATCAGGGGTAGGGGCGTCCTATGTAACGCGAGCCTTTCGATCACCCGGGAGCGCTGCTTGGGTCTGTCTTCATTCCCCCTCCGTGAAACCGGGGCCATCTCTGGGAAACGCTAAGGCCTGCGGTCATCTCAGTAGGCTAAGCGAACGAGGGCGAAGCGAAATCAGAACTGGCGCTTGTGTAATTTGAGAGTCTGTGGGTAGTACCGCTGTGAGACCAAAGAGGTGTGGGATAAAGCCCACGCTCGCGCTTCCGGTACGTAGGTTGTAGGTCCTGGCTTAGTACACCAGGGCTGGCGTCAAATCCATGACGCTTAAGAAAACTTGGCAGAATCGAGCTCTCGCTTGGAGCGCGGCACGAAGAGATTACCCGAAGTCAACGGCGCTTCGGCGTCTGGCAGGGGCGCGCAGCACGGAAGCGCACCACGGGGAGTAGCGACCCGGCCTATGAGAAGCTCATAGGTTGAAGCCACACATGACCAACGAGGTGGGAGTAGTTGACCAGTCCGCCACGCTCGGTGGGAGGGCTTTCGAGCCCGAGGATGACCAAACCTAAATTTGTACAAGAGCAGTCTCTAGTGTGGGGGTCCACCATTTGTTGAGCTTTCTCGAACTTATGAGACTCGATCTTGGGAAGTGGCCTGGCCCCGGCCTACTCAGTGTATGGCTGGGCAGAGACTCTTTAGCAGACCGAAAACTTCTGGTACCAAAGCGTGGTCTTGTGATAGAGCATCCGCCATGCTTTCTGAAGGTGCTGGGTTCGATCCCCAGTGCCGCCGGGTACCAACCGGTTTTCTAATGGGTACAAAGTTTCTCCTGGCCTGGTGCACCGCTTCTCTGGGGTGAGATGCTTGTGAAAAGTGTCTTGACTACAGTTGCCTTGACGGACCAGAGATAATTTCCGCCGTCAAGCACCGTTAAATCCGCCTCCGGCGGTAGAAGCCCATTTTTTCCCCTTTTAAGGCTCACACAGTGTTGGTATTTGAAAGCGTGGGCTCCTTTCCCATGCCATGCCCCTTAGAAAGCCGAGCACCAGGCCAGGGAATGGCTTGTGCCCATTACAGCATGACGGGTACCTAACCGGCGGCAATGGAAGTCGAACCCACCACCTCCTGAATGCGAGGCCGGTGCTCTACCACGTAGTAGACGTAAGTCAGGTCGCGGCGAATGCATAGTAGAACCTTTCTTGGATGTCCAGTTGGAACAGAAATTGCTGATATCCGGACAGGCGAAACGAGGAGGCGGTATTCGGCTCACATATCACAAGCACCGAAAACAGTAGTGGCATAACCTCTGCCTAAAGTCCGTTAGTCGGCTCGAGCATTCGATTCAAATACTGCTGATCTAGAATCCTCTGCTGTAGTGATGGTGGTGACTACAATGAAGCCAGGATTGTTTTCTTCTATTAAAGAGTTGCAAGGACAGCCTCCAAAGCGTCTAAAATTTGGACAGCTGCCATAGCAACGGGCGTGTCCACACCAGTAGCGATTAGCCGTATTGTACCTGTGACGAGGCAGACTTGCTGGTCAACACAGCTACCCACGGTAGGCAACGGAGACAGTTGGCCATGCGCCATAGCTTTGGATGGCGAGGTCACCAGAAAGAAGACAGAAACAGTATAAATAGAAACAAGCAGGAGCGCACGAAAGAAAAGCTGGTTGGTTGGCCTCAAATAAAGATGGCACATACCGGCTACCGGGAGTGGCCAAGACACGAAACGTTGATGATGATGATGCCCCCAGGCTGAATGACACATGGCGGGGGATTGGCCAAGGTGAAGAAAAGGAAGGCCTCAGACGTTGCTGGCAAGGTGACGAAGAGCTGCCGTTTCATAGCGCTATTCTTCCTCCTCCACATCTTTCGTACATTCCTTAGATATTTATCACCGTTTACCATCTGAAGCATTAGAAACACTTATACTTAGGTTCATTTACGACGTGTATAGCCGATTAGATTCGCCTATGAAGCTTATGAAACACAATCATATGAAATTTCTTGAAGTTTACTGATCAGTGGTCGGTGTATTGATTAATCAATAAAATTTTTACAAATAAACTGAATGAACATCTAACCCCGAGTCTTAACAATATATGTTGACGGCAAACGCAGCTACCAAGAGGCAATTGCTTACGACGTATTCTTGCATGGACTGAAAAGTTCATGAAGAACTTCTTACCTCTAACCGTTTCTGATTCACACTCACTTCTGTGGTGTTAACTTTTTGTCATCTTACTTTCTTCACATCCTTTCAAAGCATTTGAATAATTTATACAATGGTGTATTTTGTTACATGCTTTTGTCATAAAACCAAATAAAGAAGTAAACAAAATTTGTAAACGCCTGGCATGAAACAATTCGTTTTTTTTCTGGACAGTGATAGGCTTTGCTTGGAATCTCATCTTTTTTTTCGCCCGTAAAAATTGGACATGCCTGTCACACTTTGAAGTGGACAGAAAAAAAAAGACTTTTCACTATATCTCTACCATGAAAAAATTCCAGTGCTTTTACGTGCTTCAGCAATAGGTCACAAAGGTGACAAAAGGGTAATACAAGTTAATAACAACACCTTCTGAAGAAACATTATTCACATATTGACACGCAGTCTTGTTCACTTACATCAGTGAAATAAATTTTCCATTCAGTACAAAATTCCATACTACAGAACGTCCGAAACCATAAAAATGTCTCGTCATGCCCACTGTGGGCACGGTTATCAAATGCCTCTACCTACTGTGCGTGGTATTAAAGTGAAGTTCCGTTCTATTCCTATAGACAAATGCAGCCGAGCCCAATGAACGCTCGCTTATTACGAACCAGGGTGGTTCTGCCGTCTAAATATGTACTAGAGCAATGGCACTGCGTCTCACATGCAACGAACAACCATGACAGTTCTACTTGTGCAGTTCGAACGAGAAGGAGCCATAAAATCGGCTTCGCAGTCGAAAACGCGCGCTTTCCGGCAGCGTGGAGACCGAAAAGCGTTTCCTAGCTTCAGTGTACACCACAAAACAACGTGGCGACCCCGAAAGCCAATAAAAATTTGGCATTGAAATCACCAGAGAAGCATGCACCGACTGACCGACGGGCTGCATTGTCAGTCGAGGAATGCACGTGTGCCAGTTGGTCTGAAGTGGAGCAGAAGCGTTGTGGACGCGAAAGAGAGGCAGCGTTAAGAACACACGGTCAGTAATTAGCAAATGGCAGCTGTATAAAAACCTTGACTGCCAGTCACATGGTATACCTTGCTTTCACATTCGGTCAAGGGATGAGCGTTCTCCAGTCTGTTCACCGACTTACGCAGTGCTGCCTGGCGGAAACAGCGCGCATCTTGCAGTAGCAAAGTCGCTTCATCCGCACAACTTTCACGAAAGTCTGAGACGCAGAGGCCGACCTACTACCAAGTGCCATGAACACTCTCGTCGTAATAATATTGCGTTCCTAAAGCAACTCGTTGGGGAAAAGACTTCGCCGAGAAGCACAGTTGCACTCTGGACTGCTTGGTAAGAACTGTTCACGGCCTGCATGAAGAAGCAGACGTGCATGAAATGAACGCCACTTTTGCCTGACTTTGCATTTTTTGCTTTAATTGCAGAAGTCCACTTACTACGAACCTTGGATACAGCGAACGCGATCCCCATGACAGTCAGGTTCGTCAAAAGTGGGCTCGACAATGCAATTTACAACTGCTGTAATTCAACTTGCAGATTAAGACGTGACGGCAATGTGGGGAATGTGCGGCCTATGACATTTCGAACGCTGTCTGTGAGTCACGAGCGCTCTTTCGTGACCCGCTTACTTTCTCCTGCTCCCCCTTCGTCTCTACCCGCACGGTTGTTCGGGCCGCATTAGAGGAATGCACCGCGCAATACTTGCTTTTCCATCAATTTTCCAGCGATATCGCAGTCATTCACCCGAACGGAATGCGCTCTGGAACGTACATACTTGGCGCGGGCGAATTCGAGTGTAAGTTATTTCATAATATGAATGTCTTGTCGAAACATCTTCTGACTAGTTCTTCCGGCGTCATAAGCTATAATGTTACAATCTGCAAGTTAAAAAAAAAACTGGATAAGGTCATTGTGGGCAAAAATTTGGCCTTTCTGCTAAAATTATTCTTGCTGCCTTCTAGAATGCATGCGTTTTAAAGGCAGCACCGAGAGCATTGCCGCATAAGAAAAAAAAATGACATTTTCGGCCGAACATTCCACGCTTTTGCAGCGGCGGCCAGCTCCCGCATGTATATAACTAAACACAAACGTAGCAGTGAGATTAGCACCAACACGAAGATGAAACTCCCAAGCGTCCGCAGATTTAATACAATTTTGATGACTCCATAAATTCTCCCTCACACTACTGATGCATGCGACACTTGTCCGACGGTAGCAAAATAACATGCCCTTTTTAGCGGCTGAATGAGCAACAAAAACGAACATGTTCGCATTGGAATATCAGAGGAAAACAAGAGTAAATAATGAGGGCAAAGCCAGGATTTGCGACTTGCGGTTCTAAGAAAACAACAAGCTTTTATATATATATATATATATTGTAACGGAAAACAGGGAGACAGGTCGCTAACCAGCAGAATACAGCAAGCAGCCAGCCAGCCAGCGCGAGACACTTCAACGTCTTCGAAGACACTTCAGCGCCACCTGAGAACACCAGGTGGCATTACTCCCCCTCCAAAAAAAAAGAAAAACAAAAGCGGGGTTGCAGTATGGGCAGTGGAAAGAGAAAAAAAAAACAGCACAAGCACACAAAAATGTACAAGGGAGGTGGGCGAAGGTGTCCCACGCGAAAACTAGCAGAACACTGAGCGTACTATCCATTACCGCGTGAAGTAGGGTTTCATGCGGACAACGTGCACAACCTCAGAGCGGGGTGGACGACGCTGAGGCTGCACAGTCCCGTCAGGAAGAACTTCGTAGGTCACTTCGGTGACGCGGCGCAAAACTCGGTACGGTCCAAAGTAACGGCACATCAGTTTTTCAGACAAGCCTGGGCGGCGTACCGGGGTCCACACCCAAACTTGGTCTCCCGGATGGTATTCGACGTGCCGATGACGGAGGTTGTAGCGGCGTGCATCCGTGCCCTGCTGCCGCTGAATGTGAAGACGGGCAAGTTGACGTGCTTCCTCGGCGCGCTGAGCGAACTGCTCGGCGTCTGGCGTGAGTGGGTGGTCATCAGTGCTGCATGGAAGCATTGCATCCAGCATCGTCTGAACGTCACGTCCGTAGACCAGACGAAATGGTGTAAATCGGGTCGTCTCCTGGGTGGCCGTGTTGTAAGCGTATGTGACGTACGGGAGAATCTCGTCCCAGGTTTTGTGCTGCGAGTCTATGTACATTGCGATCATGTCGGCGATCGTTCTGTTGAGTCTCTCTGTGAGCCCGTTCGTCTGTGGGTGATAGGCAGTAGTTTTGCGATGGTTCGTGTGACTGAGCTCGAACACGTCGCGCATGAGCTGTGCCGTAAACGCCGTACCTCGATCAGTGATTACGTGGGACGGTGCGCCATGACGCAGCACGATTTGTTGCATAAAAAACTGGGCGATCTCAGATGACGTACCGCGCTGCACCGCTTTAGTTTCCGCATACCTTGTTAAATAGTCGGTCGCGACTATGATCCATTTATGACCGGCCGATGACACAGGGAATGGGCCCAGAAGATCGATGCCGACTTGATCAAAAGGCGTCCGAGGGGGTTCAATAGGTTGGAGCAAGCCCGCTGGCTTGAGAGGAGGCGCCTTACGACGTTGGCAATCGCGGCAGCCTCTGACGTAACGCTGGACGGCGTGAGAAAGTTTGGGCCAATAATACGCCTGGCGCACGCGTGCAAGTGTGCGGGCAAAGCCCAAGTGGCCGGAGGTCGGCTCATCGTGACAAGCAAGAAGGATATCGGCGCGGAGATCTGCCGGAACGACGAGGAGGTGCGCTCGGTCGACAGTGCTGGAGTTTTTCTTAAACAAAATGCCGTTCCGGAGACAGAAGGCCGGCAGGTTTCTAGAAAATTGTCGGGGTACGACAGAAGCTCGGCCCTCCAGATAATCAATGATAGGTCGCAGGTCTGGGTCAGCTCGCTGGCGGGTCATTAGGTCTAAGGCGCTGACAACTCCAATAAAACCACTCTCGTCCTCTATGCTATCATCCGCTAACCCGACGGGCGCGCGAGAGAGTGCGTCAGCGTCTTCGTGCGTCTGGCCAGATTTGTGCACAATGGTGTAATCGAATTCTTGGAGGCGGAGGCTCCATCGGGCTAGGCGCCCCGATGGGTCGCGAAGATTTGCAAGCCAGCACAACGAATGGTGGTCGGTAACTACTTTGAACGGGCGGCCGTAGAGGTACGGACGAAATTTCATGGTTGCCCACATAACCGCAAGGCATTCTTTTTCTGTGGTCGAATAGTTTGTTTCAGCGCGAGAAAGCGTGCGGCTTGCATACGCGATGACCCTTTCCACGCCACCTTGGTGTTGGACGAGTACGGCGCCGAGGCCGACGTTGCTCGCGTCGGTGTGGACTTCGGTTTCAGCCTCTTCATCAAAGTGCGCAAGAACAGGGGATGTTAGCAGTCGTCTGCGCAGCTCGGCAAAAGCCTCCTGCTGCTCGGCAGCCCACACGAACTGTGTATCATTGCGCGTGAGGTGGTACAGGGGTGCGGCAATCTTTGAAAAGTCGGCGATGAAGCGGCGGTAATATGCGCACAGACCCAAAAAACGTTGCACACTTTTCTTTGTTGCAGGAACAGGAAAGTTGGCGACGGCAGCAGTTTTCTCGGGGTCGGGCTTAACGCCATCGGCACTCACGAGGTGACCGAGAAACTTCAACTCTTTGTACCCAAAGTGGCACTTCTCGGGCTTTAGCGTTAAGTCGGCCGATCGGAGGGCATCTAATACTGTCCTCAGGCGTTCAAGGTGTTCGGCAAAGGTTTCGGAAAATACGATGACATCATCGAGATAAACCAAACAAGTTTGCCATTTTAGTCCAGCGAGAACGGTATCCATCATCCGCTGGAAAGTTGCCGGCGCTGAACATAGCCCAAAAGGTAGCACTTTAAATTCGTACAGTCCGTCGGGTGTCACGAACGCCGTTTTTTCGCGGTCCCGCTCGTCGACCTCTATCTGCCAGTACCCACTCTTTAAATCAATGGAGGAGAAGTACTGGGCGCAACGAAGTCTGTCGAGCGAGTCGTCGATACGAGGCAGCGGGTAGACGTCTTTTTTGGTGATGTTGTTCAGTTTCCGATAATCCACGCAGAAGCGGAGTGTCCCATCCTTTTTCTTCACCAGCACGACAGGTGAAGACCAGGGGCTGCTGGAAGGTTGAATGATTCCATCTGAAAGCATCTCCTTCACCTGCGTTTGGATCGCCTCACGCTCCTTCGGTGAGATACGGTACGGCTGCTGATGGATGGGGCGGGCATCGTCGGGCGTAATGATGCGGTGCTTGAGTAGAGCCGTTTGCCGGACCATGGTGTCATTACTTTTTTAAGAAGCGCCGCTAGCTTTCCGCTTAAAATCGAGAAATCAGCGCCAGTGTCCACCAAAGCACTAACCTTATAGCCATC
Source organism: Amblyomma americanum (assembly GCA_030143305.2). Classification (NCBI taxonomy): domain Eukaryota; kingdom Metazoa; phylum Arthropoda; class Arachnida; order Ixodida; family Ixodidae; genus Amblyomma; species Amblyomma americanum. Next base: position 21,166 of record JARKHS020031789.1, on the reverse strand, counting down.
GAGAAGCACGGGTATATCCAACGAGAATCGATCTCCGAGTTCAGGTACTGCAGTCGTTGCCTTTAAATCGCGGTCAGTCGCTGTTCGCGTTGTCGGGGGGTCTTGTTCGTATCGATTGCCAGCGGCATCGCCCCCTGAGGTCGCTCTCTTTAGTTTTCCCGGCGGGGACTTGGCGACCGTCTCTGCGCCATCCAGGAGGAGCTTTGGGGCTGTGGCGAAGGTCGGCGTGGTGATGGAGACCGAGACTGCCGCTGGGGAATTGTCGCCATGCGCTGCTGGGCTACGTAGTCCTCGATCTCCCGGGGTCGTCGACCTCTTGGTGGACGGGGCATGTCGATAGGGAACCCCTGCAGCCCAAGCTGTCGATACGGGCACTGGCGATACAGATGACCGGGTTCCCCGCAGTGAAAGCAGAGACGCCGCCGATCCGGAGCACGCCACAGGTCCGTCTTCCGCTGGGGTGATCGTCGATTGTCGATGTAGTACGTGTCGGGGTGTGCGGAAAACAGCGAGCCTTGATTGGACGGAGGAAACTGCGCCGAAGAGGGCGCAGGACGTTGCAAGGCTTCAGCGTACGTTGGACGACGGCACTCCGTTGGTAAAGGCGGCGGGTCAACGGACGGGAACGAAGGTCTCAAGGCTTGAACCTCTTCGCGGACCAGGCTAGCGAGAGAGCCGGCCGTTGGCAGGGGAGCACCGAAAAGCGCCTGGAGCTCTTCGCGCACAACGGAGCGGATCAGGTCGCGGAGAAGACCAGGGTTAGCCCCGAAGGCAGGAAGCGGCTCTGTAAGTGAAGCGGCGAGTACCGGCCGGTCGTAGGTGGTAGACCGCCGCAAGAGCATCTTCTCCATCGTGACCGCCTCCGAGAGAAACTCAGCAACAGTCCCAGGTGGACTGCGCACGAGGCCAGCGAAAAGTTGCTCTTTAACGCCGCGCATGAGATGGCGCACCTTTTTATCTTCGGGCATGGCCGGGTCAGCTCGCCGGAAGAGCCGAGTCATATCCTCCACGTACATGCTTACAGTCTCATTCGGCATCTGAATGCGAGACTGCAAAGCCCGTTCAGCCCGTTCTCGACGATCCGTGCTGGTGTAGGTCTCCAGCAGGCGTCGGCGGAACTCGTGCCATGATGTTAGGGCGTCTTCTCGGTTTTCGTACCAGGTACGTGCACCATCCTCGAGACTAAAGAAGACGTTTCGAAGTTTAGCGGCGTCGTCCCACTGGTTGAATGAGGCCACGCGTTCAAACTCGAGAAGCCAGTCCTCTACGTCTTCGAGCTTACTGCCGTGGAATGGTTTGGGCAGTCGCGGATTCTGCAAGGTGTAGTAGGCAGCAGCTGGCATGACAGGTCGATGGGTGGGTGCTCTGGCAGACTCCAAAAGCCCGTGTTCGGGAGGTAGGCCTTGATTTCTCCGGCTAGCACGGTGCACGGGGGTGTCCACTAGCGAAGGACTGGAGCCCAGGGTATCCGGAGGAGTATGAGACATATACAGGGATCTTTACCCCGCACCTCCACCAAAATATGTAACGGAAAACAGGGAGCAGGTCGCTAACCAGCAGAATACAGCAAGCAGCCAGCCAGCCAGCGCGAGACACTTCAACGTCTTCGAAGACACTTCAGCGCCACCTGAGAACACCAGGTGGCAATATATATATATATATATATATATATATATATATATATATATATATATATATATATATATATATATATATATATATATATATATATATATATATATATATATATATATATATATATATATATATATATATATATATATATATATATATTGAAGGATCAGAACTAGGTGTTCGCGCATAAAAATACAACTTCTACCTGAGGAACACACCGAGGAGATGAACTCGCCCACAAATAGTCTGCTTCTTGAGGCTTCAAAGAAAACTTCACTGTAAGAACTTGTTCTCCGTCTAGCAGTGCGCGAACTCTAACGTCCATTAGCCTTAACCACTTCGGTCTAGTAACCAACTTCACTAGCACACCCTATCTGCAACATTCCTAATCAAAAAAAAAAAAAATCAGCGTGCCTTCCCTCATCAGAAACGTGCTGATGCGGAAATGCAGTGTCAAGGCATTTTGTGCAAGGGTATACAAAAATGAAAAATCAAGAATTATTGATTACGCTTCGGCTATGCTCCACAAGCCGCGAAAGTATGTGAGAGCCAGCGTAAATGTTTCGATTTGTTTTTGTCTCTGCCCTTTTTTATTGCTTGTGCGACAATTACGAGGGTGACTCCTGCCCCATTCCGGTGGCCTCATTTACACCTTGCCATCCTTCTTTTGATTCCGCCCTCGTGTACGTCTTCGCCGCATCAATAGACGCTAAATTTACGCCGCCGGAAAAGACCCAACTTCTAGCTCTGCTGGACCAGGATCGTTTCTGAATTTCAGCTGCTAACCATATTTACTTCACCAATCGTTTCCTTTTTTGACGCGGTCCACGAGGCAACCCACTATAGTAAGCACTGCTGGGGCGCTTTTACTAATAAATGCAGATTATTCTCTCACGTATACAGGTGCGCACAGAGCATTCGAGAGGAGTTTGAAGCGCTTGGCGACGTCTTACGACCGGTCGTCCAGCCTGATTCAGCAAAGAACACAAATCCGGGCTGCTTAATATTTATTGCATGCTGAGAGAGTATACCAGGCAGAGGACAAGTATGTATTTCTTGAATTCTTAACATAGCATTCCTCCTCAGGTAGATAGCACTGACGACTTTCTCGTTTGAAACAAGTTGGCTGCAGGGGAAAGTGGCTGATTCTTGAGCAGCTGTTTTAGGAAGCATAACCAGTGAAAATCGACAAAAAGGTAAATAAATCAAGATTTTTAAAGGAGGAATAAAAACAGGGGACTGGCCTTCTCTATTCTTCTTCTCCGTGGTCTTCATGAAATGAAAGGAAGTAGTAACTGTCGCATTTCTCACTGGACAGCTTCACGGCGCCTTGAGAAAAAAGTGAAGGAGGGAATGAAAGAAGAAAGAAACAAGTGGAAGGGCAATGGAGCGATTTCAACCACCTGAGGTTCGTTAACGTGCACTGACAAAGCACTGTAGCCAGATGTCTTAGTTTCCTCCTCCGTCGAAACGCGGCCGTCTTAGCTGGTATTGACCACGCGGCTTCCGGCCCAGCAGCCGCATTCTCTAACCTCTGAACCACTATGGCGTTCATGGCATTTCAGATTAGGGACACAGTTTAACAACACTAAAGGGCGTTTGCGGAAATATAGTAAAGAGAGGGCAGGTATATGAGTTCTTGAAAACACACAAGGTGAAAAAGGGAGTTGGAAAGCCTCAGGGTGCTTGCCAACGCTTCGACAAGAGGACTTGTCTTCGTCTGATAGTTGGCGCGTGAAACCGTTCAATAACGCTGTCAGGTATGGAAATCTCATTTAAGTTGAAATTTAAAAAGCGATGCTGCCATTGACTCGCCGCAGCAGGCAGGAACCAATAGCCGGTGCTGACAATCTGGGCGCGGATGCAGAAACTGCGAGGTGCAGTGTGCAAAAATGCATTTCTGCATTAAAATAACTGCCCGCCGCGGTGGCTCAGTGGTTAGGGCGCACGACTAGTGATCAGGAGTTCCCGGGCTCAAGCCCGACCGCGGCGGCTGCGTTTTTATGAAGGAAAAACGTTAAGGCGCCCGTGTGCTGTGCGATGTCAGTGCACGTTAAAGATCCCCAGGTGGTCGAAATTATTCCGGAGCCCTCCACTACGGCATCTCTTCTTCCTTTCTTCTTTCACTCCCTCCTTTATCCCTTCCCTTACGGTGTGGCTCAGGTGTCCAACGATATATGAGACAGATACTGCGCCATTTCCTTTCCCCAAAAACCAATTATTAATTATTTAATTAAAATAACTTGCGCTTTTTGCCTTCGTCTTAGACAAAGGAGTGGTAGCGATACCTGCACTGCTTTGTCCGGCAATACCCGGAAAAAGTATAGCGAGCGTCATGCGCCCCTTGTAAAGCAAGGCAAGTTGGCTTTTGGAGATTCTATGTCTTTGATGTACAGAACCGACGTTATAGTTGAAGAACTTTGTGGGGATATGGTGGCCGCAGCTGGCAAAGGAGAGGGTTAATTGGAGAGGCATGGGACAGCCCTTTTCCCCGAAGTGGGCATAGTCAGGCTGATTATTATGAGAGTCGCGAAGAAGTTTCTACGTAGAGCGCAGGGCAATAGTGAGCGCTGGCATAAATTATCACAATAGCACCACGTTTTGGCGGCATGCCAGGTGCTGTAGAATATTAAACTGTAAAACTGCAGTGTGACGTCGCCGGTTCCTCGTTTGATCATGTCAAACTTTGAACCACTGCGTGTTGCTGACGACACTTAAGGGGCGCTGCAGAGGTTTTAGAATTCGGCGAGCTTAAAGGGGTCAATTGTGTGAAACTAAAAGAGAAGCATGCGAAGTCCATTTGGGCTAGCACAATGGCGACGTAATGTCCAATAAAATTGCGACAGCCGTCAAGCTTCTCCGCAGCGCACAGCGCGAAGCGGAGGGAGGGGGGGGGGGGGGGTGGCATGATAACGTCACCAACGCTAACGGTACATTTTCAGCGTATCAATGCCTGCGTTGAAGAAGTGAAACCAGCGCCACCGAAAGAAAATTTCGCGAAGCGTTGTTTGAGAGATTTCAACGACGCATAGCAGGGTGCGGCTGACGGCAGCGGAAATTTTAAAATATTACCATTCGTGACGTCACACAGAGAAGCATAAAATTTAACCGTCTATTTGCATAATCATTTTTAAATTCTAGCACAAAATATTTCGGCATAGTTTACAAACAGCCTATAGACATATAAATCCCTCAATATCGCAGAATTCTCAGAAAGTGGTGCAGGTTTTTCTTTAAATCTTGGACTAATAAGTTTCTACTTTGGCATTATTTCAAAGCTAAGACCACGCGTGTGGCATGCACTCAAGTATATCAAGAAAGGTCAACGACACGCCTTTCTTGAACGCGATGGGCATCTGTTTTTTGATCACGTTATGGGCACATTGCTAAGATGTGATGGCATGCGTTAAGCCGGCGCATTGCTCGCGACCTTAAAGTTTTGTGTCAGCTTGAGGTTTGGCTTTCGAACGCGACATAGAGCTGAGTCGAAACCTGACAGAGGATGATGAAATGCGCTTAGTGTGGACTACCGTCGCCATTATCTGCCAGCCAGGGGGCATACATCTTGTGCGAACGAAAATCATTGGCTGTAGGTAGGAGTTCTAACTTCGAAAGTGTGAGACCGAGAGCTCTAAACTTTGAAATTCTGTCTATTCACAATGATCCAGACAGCTGGCGCCAAGGCAACGCGCGTAGGCTTTATATCTTTGAGAAACACTGCGCGTGTCTATGCGTGGATTGTATTCACTTTTACGGCTTCGCATTCCCCTGCTCAGCGATTTGTTTGCCTTTCCTGTCAAACGGAGTATGAATGGGGTATCCCGTTCTCACCTTGCGCTGCATGGAACATGTTATTGTTGACAACAGGTCCATAATCTGGTTATTTTAGTAGATGCTCAGTGGGAAACAAAGGAGACATGGTTTCGAGGTGATTTTTGTATGCAGAAAGGAGAGAGCGCGGGGCGAGGGTGGGAGGACGGGGACGTGCTGGACAGCGAGTGTCCTGGCAACATATTTGTGCAAGGAAGCCTAATTTCTGTTGGGAGGAGCCGCCATCAGCCAACGCTTTTTCCCTGCACCATTCACGTTTCATTTTGGGTAAATATAGGCGCTAACAACGACCAGCTTGCAGAAGCCAACACCCACCGAAACCAAGGAGAATACGGAATGTTTTTTAATTGCGGTCGTCTTAATTGGAAATCAGTATTGTAACTAATTTACCAGTTCAAGATAACTGATAAAAAGGCAGAAGAAAAAACAACCACATGCGTCCACTGGGACGCCATGCCATGCGTAGTATAAGATGGTTCTTCCACACTCACCGTTCGATACCTTTCCTACGTGACACTCGCGGCAATGCAGGGCGTACTACGTCCGCCGCTACGGACGAACTATACGCACCATAATTTTCAGTCTGGGATCGGTGAACAGTGGCGCTGGTAAACACTCTCAATGTTCGGTTACACTACACAGAAATACCCACGAAAGCAGAAGATTGGAAAGCCGTCACCGTAGCTCAGCTGGTGGAGCACTGGACGTGAAATTCGAAGGTCGTGGGTTGGGATCCCACCGGTGGCATATGGTTATTTTTTCTTCTGCCTCCTTATCAATTATCGGTATTCTATAAACTAACTACACTACTGATCTCCAAATAACACCGCAAATCGAAGAAAAAGGATCCCCTATTCTTCTTGGTTACAGTGGCTGTTGGCTTCCGTCATGTATATCATAACGAGCACCTCTTTTCCCTTCACTTGTCTGCTTAACGACCGTCTGTGGAGTTTGATTACCAAGATCCCCAAAACTATCCCACTCTTCAAGCGGGGCGGTTGTATTCAGATTCTTTGTGCGGGACTTAGAGCGATAATTTAGTGGCACTCTGATAATTACTGCTCTTAAGAAGTGTTCTATCTTCGAGAACCCCGAGTGTAAGGTGATATGTATTCATGCGCCGTCATTCGCAGTGTCATCAGAGAATGTTAAGCACCTTGTGATAAAAATAGAGCAAATGATCAACCGCCGAAAGAGCGGCATTCGGTGCAGTAGGATCTAAAGCGTGCAAGTTTTAGTTCACTGAATTTTTTCGTCGTTTAGGAAAAGTAGTAAGCGGATTCGTCATAGGTAGAGTGCGATGCAACCAAAATATAATGTTTGAGTCTTAGGTAGAGCTAATCACAGACGAAAACTGTAAACAACTAGCGAAACATACTCTGTGGTTTAATGCACTGTTAGCCGACAATTCACACTTCTTCATTCAACGCGCAACTATTATGCGTGTTTAATCGTAACAAGGGAGCACTCACTGGAGAACTCATGTGCTTCAGCAAGTATATGTTTCTTTAGCAGAAACCCACAGTAAAGCCCTTAGTGTACCTTAGCCGCGTACAACTCTGTCCGAACCGCCATAACCATGTTATAACAACGAATATACTGTCACGTACATCGCGGCCGGTAAAAACAGTCGGCCATTCAGCTGCCGCCTGGCGCACTGTATATACTACCGTGTTTTGTTCTTATTATTTGATTGAATCATAACAGCGCGTTTTGTAGTAACCTGCATGGATTGGTTGCAGTTTATCACGCGCAGTACTGGTTTGCAATATTTGGTGTTTTAGATGAAGGCGATTTCAACCATTGTCTCCTGGGACATATCTCTATATTCCCATTTCCATATAGCCTTTGACAAAGGTTTAGAGCCCTGGGCGTTTGTTTCTAAGCCGTGTATTGTAGCCCCTGTAGAATCCTTGAAATTTCTACTCGTTGGAGAGGATAGGACCAAAAATCTTCCTAACTTCAGGACATTTTGATCACTAGAGAGGGACTAAAAGCCCCACAGTGTGGCTCAGAAGCAGACATCCTTGGCTTCAACCTTGCGACAAAGGGAGTACAAGTTCAGTGCGTTAAAGCACTTTAGATCTAAGTTTAGTCACATGATGCGGCATATTTTAAAACCTTAGCTGCATTATTTTTTTCATGATACTCGAAATTAACATTGTGCCAATGGCATTTCTCTGCGCCTCAAGATACCTACAGCATTGTTTGGTTATTTTTTTTTTCGCTTTCCTGGACACGTCAGCATATGACACGAGCTGCTCAAGTAGTTGCTGCATGTTAGATGCAACAAAGGTTAGTGCATGTATTTTTTAAAGGTATCGTTTGCAATGCTCATTTTACAGGCAACGCTTTCTAATCCTATTCCCGTTAGAGTACTGATCGGTAGATTCACCCTTCTTTAAAGTTTAACCTAGTTTGATGACCTATTCCTAGAGTTTTTATATATCAGTAGCCTGACGGCATGGATTGAGAGCATCTTTTGCAACTTAAAGAAAGAAAAAACCGAAAATCGAAATTCCATCAAGGCCGATGTCATTTATTATATGTGAATCTTATTGTTATTTAAACAGAGAAGTTGAAACAAATGTCTACTGCTAACGTTGGGCTTCTTTCAGCAAATAAGCTGTTGAGGATCTCTAGTCTGGACAGGGGAAAATTCGGAAAGTATGTGAGACGAAAAGAATGTGGAATCAACCATGCACCGTATATAAGACATTTATGTTAGTCGCGATGTATTAAGATATTTGGGGGGGGGGGAGGGAAAGTATGTATATGTGCCTGAGGAGCTGCTGGTCCGATGTGTTTTTTCGGGCGCATAATTAATACTTAAAATTCTCACAGGAGTATCATTTTCGAGACACAAATGCAGGAAATTGGGATAGAATGCAATTTTTTCCTACAAAGTTGTCTTCAAATAAGGAGTAATTACTGATTTGCACCCACCCAAGCACAGCCGTACGGCTACAAAGCAAAGCTGTACAGCTTTAACAGAACATAAAGCTTCAATTCGCTCTCGCCCTACGATAAGTTTGTCTTCCCGGTTGCCTCAGTTGGTTGACAGACTGTTTCGGTGAAGCGATGGTCCCGGGTTCGAACCCGGGCTAGGACGAATTTTTCTTTAACTGCGAAAATTCTGAGAAAGCTGTCTTTCTTTCCTTTAAGGTATTTCAACAGCGCATGCTAGACACGGATACAAGGACGAGAACACAAGGACACATGAGCGCTGAACTGCAATTTTGTTTTAGAAGGGAGCTAATAACTACATATATACCCACATGCAACTACCCGCCAGGACAAAACCAGTATCATAAAACATGTCAAGCCACATGCGAGATAAAAAAAGCGAAAGAAAATTTAACTTTTCAGCACACAGTAGACAGCGAACCAGTCCCGGAGAAATATTTAAGAGGACAACAAACAGCGAGGAAACCTATTTCACTTGCCCTATTTTCTGTGTAAAAAGCAGCAGGCACAACGTTCAGTACAGAGAAGGCAGCTCCATAAAAACGGTAAAACAACAACCAAACGTGACATGGAAATGTGCAAATTATCGAGCCAAAAATCTGATGTGTGTGTAATCCAACAATTAACACGGCTATACGATAAGAAGTCACGACAAATGAATAGATGTAAAAATATAGAATGCTAAAATTTGAAGACTACAAGAGAAAAAACAAGAGATGCAATGGCATGTAAAAGAAAATCTAGAAGGAAAAACTCACCGGAAAAGTAAGATTAAAGTCACATAAAACCAGACAGCAATGCGATCTCTTTGTTTTAAAAAGGAAACGGAAGGTGTAACAACGCATTCAGCCTCGAGGTTTGAAAACTTGGCAGCTTGTATTATTTCCTGGGTCAGCTGGTTGGGGCATATCTTCAGAATGGTTGCTTTTTCAAAAATGGGGGAGCAATTTTCTTCAGAGCCTTGTCACCGCAGGGGTGGCCGAGAGGTTCAGCCTCGGCCTCACATGCGGGAGGTGCGGGGCTTCGATCCCCAGGGCCGCCGGGTATCCACCGGTGATACAGTGGGTACAAGCTTTCCCCTGGCCTGGTGCTTGGCTAGTAAGGGCTGATATGCTTGGAAAATGGGTCTTTGACCCCACCTTGAGTAATCGAAAAATACCTTGTGCCATGGCGCTCCTAAGCCAAGACGCCCCTGCGCTATAAAATCTATCATCAACATCATTAGAGCCGTTCCATTATTTTCTCGTTGATACATTGTCCAAACAGGCCGATGTACGTTTTCTCACATGACAGAGGGATCGAGTAGAGTACATCCTCAGAACATGTGACCAATGGTTCTCTGTGCCGCGTGGTACAACCAGTGCTTTTTTTTTGTCGTGGCAGTGACTTTCCGGAACAGTGTGAAAAAAAAAATTTTTTTTCACTTTTTTTTTTCTTGTGGCTTGACATGTGCTCTGATTTTGTCCCAGTGGGAGGTTGCTTGAGAGTATATATATATATATAGTGGTTGGCGTCCTTCTTAAACAAAGTTCAGTTCAGCGCTCATGCGTCTTTATTTTATCGTCTCACTGTTCACGTATAGCATGCGTTGTTGATATATCATGCAAAAGCAACCACCCGTCATTACCCTGTTCAAGTTTTCCTTTGTAGCCGTTGGGGTGGATGCCAATGGGTAATTACTTGCTTACTACAATATTTCTCTAGCTTGGGGAATTCTCCTTCATTTTGCCAATGTTGTCTTGACCCGTTTGAGTAAGCAGGTGTACCAAGAGATCATATAAACTTTTTCGATCCTAAGCAGTAACGGAGAGAACATCATCTGGACATCTGTTGGCTGCAAATATGAATTGGCTAGAAATATAAAATATGAATGATGCGACCTCACGAAAGGAATGCCACGTCTTGAACTAATTAACTTTTAGTGTGGCGACAACGAACGAAAGCCAAGTCAAGAAAGGAGGCATTATTAGATTATGAGACCTACAGCGCTTCGGCCGCCTGCCATTTTATTGCAGAATACAAATTCTGAGGTAGCTTTTTTTTCACGCGGTTGTACAGCAGGCTGTGAGTGTCGTATGCGCATGTAGAGTTAAGGCCAGCTCCGAGCCACATTTAAATGCCTTGGCCCTTGGGCATTATTGTAGGAGGGCAAAATGAATGCCCAAAGCGACGACGCCCCCGGGCGTCGAGCCCTTCAGAGCACCCGAGACACGTGCACGTAGCCCATGCCTCGCGAGTCGCACCTTGTGCTTTGTCGTCATCAAGCAGGGCGCGAGGTCGAAAAAAGATGCCCCAGACGCCTTGACAGGCCTCTTACGAAGACAGCCTACAATGGCTGGATGGAGCCGCATCCTGCGCGCCTGCGCAATAGTAGCCGCCGCACTTATCATTCGCTTCACGGTAGGGCTATGCATGAAGCCGAAGAGGAGCGCCGTGTCATGAACGCTGCACGTATGCGGGAGGATACAGCCACAACTGTGCGGCGGGCGAAGGGATGAAGAACGCTCTCGGGACGCTGCCTGGAAACGCGCTCTACGACACGATAGATAAATCCGTACCGAAACATTTCTCATGCCTTAAAGCAGCCATTATAACCCTCTCAAAACTAAAACACAACTGGCCCGCACTGATTTGCGGCACCAGCATTAGAAACAAATCCAACGATTGCAAAACAGAATGCGGACCAACTAGTCCTTCGAATTACTGCAGGTCTAATTTTATTTTTTCTTTCGCGGTTTCTCTAGCTGCGCGTCCTCTCCGTCCAAGGTGGAATCTGTTCTCCTGCTTGCACGAACCAACCGTTAAAAAAATTGTAATCAATTCCCGCATTTGGCAGTGCCTCGATAGGGATGACCATATTATAAATGAGGCGGCACACCAGTGCTTTTTGTGCCTGGACATTCTTCTCTGAACGCAACTTTTTTCTTAAACACCGATAGATTGCTGCGCTGTCTCATCGGCGAACATAGCGAGCAAATGCACCAATCTTGTAGTTCATATATTCCGACTGTTCAACAGAAAGTGAAAGCTCTGTATAAAACACGCACTATATCGGGGTTGTTCATGGTCTTCGTCTTCTGCGGGAGTCATGAACGAATATATTGAGCTGCAGCGCACCTGCAGAGTGGGCTCTGCATTTTGTCTGTTTATGGAGTGGAGGCGTGTGTTGCTTCTATTTAAGCATTAGTTTCTGTATCCACTAATGGCCAAGGCCCGTCACGTGACTCTGAAGCCCCCCGTTCACCAAACAGGAGAGCCAAAGCCTCCGCTCGACTTGCTACTCGAGCTGTGCCTAGACCTTGCAAATTAATCTGCTTTTTTCTTTCTTTGCTCAGCCTCTTCTGGCTCAACTGCACAGTGTCATGGAAAAACCGCTTTATCTGCTTCGTACAGCGAATTTCAGTAACTACGCTCTGATACTCTAGTTATATTTTCCACTCACTCAATACGCCTGCAGAAGCCGGCGCTACCTCCACCTCTCGAGGAGTAGCTCTTCAGATGAGCTAAGTACTGTTCACTACTAAAACTGTTCGTTACCAGTCTTCACTAGTAAAAGCTCATCCTCTAACTGAAAAACGATGTTTCCCGCTAAATATTAGGTTTACTACAAAAAACAAACGCGGTCTGAGCTGCGCGTAAGATAACTGACGACGACTTCTGCCTACTCGTGGGGATCTCTTTCTTAGCGATGAATATGAAGCCAAGAAACACTTGCCTATCGGTTTCCGAGAACACGCCAACTGCGAACTTTTGGGCCTCGGACTGGGGCTCTTGAAGATGAGAAAAACATTTAAAAAAGAATTGGTATTTTTTTATTTCACTTCGCATTTCCTAAAAAACAGCCTCTACTCAATAATGTCCACATAGTTTACTCAACCAAACACTGTTATACCAAATTTGAGCCACCGTGCCACTTCCCTCATGTTTAAATAGAAGACATCTCATTTGAAGCTGAGTTCGTATATTTCACAAAAAAGGAGTTCGGAAAAATTCAATGGCAGCTGCAATATAAAGTTTTTCACACGCCTGCGGCCACAAAATAGAGGAATTCAGTGCCTTCTCCGCTGGTGCGACAGACCAACGCTTAGCTGGCATCTTCATTACTTTCCTTCACCGCCACTTTTTTCTAGGAGTAAGCAATCATTGCACTTGAATTTTTTTCTTTTGCCGTAGTCAGGCAGCGCGTTGTAGGCAGCTCAGGTGTCACTGCGCGGTGCTATCCCGCATAAAAACACCAGCGGCCAGAGTATACTACACTCTAGATTGCTGGAAAATTATAAAACATTCTGCTTTCATTGCGCATGGACAGATTCCAGACTGAAAATTATGGTTCGTATAGTTCTTCCAGGCTCCGTGCAAATTTATCGATTGAATTAGGCTTATTTTTCACTAAAGCTATGCGCGAGCAGGCTTCACCGGCTGGTTGTTCCTTGAGTTAAACGGAACGTACGCTGCCCAACTTTGCTGCTTTGTGCACATGCGGAATTCTTCGTTGGCTGTGAAGTGTCACATACCACATAAATGCAGCGTCCTGGAGCCTAATGACGCGTACCGGACACTGGAGCCCCCTGGATGAATGAGGCGTCCTAAAACCGGGACACACATGACACGTAAAAAAATTGTGTCATGAAGCTTGGGTTTCTCGTCGTTGTTCGTGCTCAGAAGTCTTAGCGAGGTCTAAATGTACAATTGAAAGTTTGCACGTTAAGCTCTGTTTAGAGTCCCAATGATATTTCTGATGTTTCCAGAAAGATTCGGCCTCTTCTTGAATGTGCACGCTTCATGTCGGTGGGAAGCAGTAGCATGAGCCTAAGGCGTTTTCTTTTTTCTATTGGTCGTTTGATAAAAGTTATCCCTAGACTTGACGGCGCTTGAGGTTTCTGCCAATGGTTGCTCATCCCTGAATTTTATGAAGTTCCAGAGACCTTGTTATCACGGTTTGTCCCGGTGGCAGTTTACCGAGCGCCATTAAAATCTATCCGATGGCCATTACTTAATGCAGGAATGCTTTCAAGGTCTGAACCTTTCCATCGCCTTGTCCGCGAATCTTTGTCCGTTCGACCGTCCGTACCCCTAAGAAGGTCCCACAAAATAATATACGCCCTAAATAATTTTAGAGCCCTTGGGATTTTGAACTTAAGCCTCATGTGTGCGCATCTTCGAGCGTGCCTGATGCTTTAAACAGCTATAGGCTTTAGCCGCAACGTGGCAGTTCATTTCTCATGGAAATCTAAAATTAGCAGTCTGAGCTGACCGTTCAGAAGCAATGGCTTCACTGCAGAAAAGCAACGCGTAGAAACGTCATACCAGCCAACGGGCATAAAGGGAGGTTTACTCCCTTAATACAAAATTACTCCGCCTTGGGGGCTTCCCCTAAACCATTTGACCAAACGGACAGTACGCACTGCATTATCAAAAACGAAATTAAGTGGGCCGCGTCTTCAAAGAAAAAGGGGTTAGAAGAGGCGAAACGAGATTCATTAGGCATTTTCGTGAGCACTACGACTTCCAGCAAGCACCAAAACTGGTGCATAGCTACAGCAGGGTCGCCTTCGCAAACAGCGGGTAAGGATAGAGGAGCGGCGACGGATATCTTACAAAGTGATGTCACCATCACTTATAACAGACAGGCCTTCATGACACCCTTGGAGACAAGGGCGCCGCGAAGGCTGTCCGAATGGTGGACGAGGTTTGGATAAAAGGTGCCGTTGAAAACTTGGTTGGCGTGATCAGTGACGGCTGGAGACAAAAGCTAACAAATCAAATGCCTCAAGCTGCGTTTCGCAGAACACTCCTCGTGTATGCAAGGCAACAAAGTAAGGCGCAGCCCGCTTTCATTTCTGCGTTGAGATAGGTCGCTGATAATGCGGTTGTTGTAAGCTACAGGTGGGCTTTGCCTCTCTATGCAGTGGGGAACGTATTAGAGCAAAAATTGTTTTTCGAACATCGTGTATTACCCAGACACCTGAAACATTAATAAGTTCATTGCAAATTTATGAGAGTTTGCATTAAGGGCCTTTATATCGTTGACCTTCAAAGCAAGAAAACAACCGAGTTTAAATTACAAGCCTCTAAAGCACCTAATAAAATAAGCTCCAGGAGCTGATCTAGACTTTCGACAGTCTTTTCTTATGCAGCATGGCAGGTCTTCGAATTAAAAAAAAAGTGGTCAACCGCTAAAAAGTGATCGGATTTTTCTCTAACAGGCAGTACACCGGTTTACATCTTGGTGGGAGCCTTTACCATTCCTTCCTTGGGTCTACATAAAGCTGCGTAAACATTATGCGTTCCGCTCGAAGGATAGTGTTTAAAAGCAGCCAATTTCGAATTAAGTTTCCATCTTTAAAGTACTTCAAGGCTAGTTCATGTTTGCTTATTTCTGTCTCTCCATTTTTAGTTGAAACACTGATGAACGTTTTAATGCTTGTGCTCACTCAAGGTTTTGGTGATTAATGTTACTCCTACAGTGTTTCACCACTGTGCTCCTCGGAAATGCTTCAATAGAAATAGGCTGAGTACAAATCAGTTTCCTGGCTTCCAAGTGCACTAATATGAAATATGCAGTGCAGAATCAATATCAGGTGTATTGTCATGTAGGCACTATAATTCCGGGGGAGGAGATACTGTCGAGTTTGAACACATGGTTTCCAAACAAATATCTGGTCATTATATTGTCAACGATAGAAAAACGGAACTTCGGAATGAGGTATGCCTTGCCAAAAATGCCGTAGCATCAGAGTTCAAAACATTTTTAATGTCCGATTTTGCAACGCAGCAGTTTTACCATGCCCGCAGAGTAGCAGAGTTAGAGTTAGGTTGCGGCTCAATGACCTATGAAGCTGGCCCATAAAAGCGAAATGCTGTTCTGAGCAAGAAATTAAAAACATAAGAAGGAAATTTTATGTATATAGACGCATATAGAGCAGCCAGATTTTGATACAGGCAAAAGGCAGTTGCGCATAGAACTTTCTAAAGTGATCAGAAATGTTGCGCCACATACTTTATTAGTAAATATATCTAGAATGCTGTTACACCTAAGTGCCTGAAACTTTGTTTTCGTACATAATTTCCTCTTACTCCCTGTAGCCAATTTAGGACCGGGTTAAGCATGTATAAATACACTGTTATTTAAGAATTGCAATGTGAGTACACAAAGCTATAAGGTTATTATATTTAGTGATCTAGGTGTTGCTACTCTCTATAGGTGTTACTTGCTTTCCCAATAAAGAAGATTCTAGTATAACGTTGGACTGCGGGACATTTTTCATACAGTACATTCATGTTTCTTTTTATGTGACATAAAAATATGTTCTCATTGTGATTCTGAATAAAAGCACGTTGTTACTGCGATTTTCTTTTTTGTTCGTGTACGCATTTTTTACAAAGCTTTACTTGCGAATCTTTTCTAAAAATGCAGGCAAACGTTATTATTCTTCTCGTGTCTTCGTGATATTATTCTTCTCGTGTCTCCAGCAAAAATCTCGGTACCGTTCACTCTGTATACGGTACTTTTTTGCGCAGTAATTGCAGAAAAATTTCGGAGTTCTCGTTAACATTTAAAATCTTCGAGTTAGTCTAGAAAGTACCATTCTCTCTTTAATTCACCACAAACGGTACATAATTTTGAATATATGGCTAGAACCGAAAGATCAGCAGCATATTTTTTCTTCGTACTGCATAACTAGCGGCGTTCTCGTCATGCCTTTCCGGCGCCGTTGTTGGCATTTATGAGCCTCAGCTCTGCACTCGTGTCGCCGAGGGCATTCTTTGCGACGCAGCTGTAAAGGTCGATGTCCTTGTGCTGCACTCGGCGCAAGTAGGAGGTGCGCCGGGCTTCGTCGTTCTCGTGTCTTTCTACTTCGGCATTGCCGACGTCTGCTCGCAATGAGCCGCCGTGGCCGCGTTTGGTCCAGTAGACAACGGGTGCCGGATGGCCTCGAGCACCGCAGGAGAGCGTTGCAGTGTCCGGACCTTCTGCTTCTGTCCCTTCAAAGTTGATTGCCACAATCTCTGGTGGGTCTAGATGGGGAAAAAGTGAATAAAGCTAAGTGAGCACATATTGCATTTCCTACATAATCTTATAGCCCTAGAGATATAACCGAAATCCGTGGTTTATTTTTTGTAGGTATGTGCAAGATCCTTTAATTAGGAAAATACAGACGCCGTCGTCTCTATGACCGCGAAGTCAAGAGTTTAACGGAAGCCCGTCTGGTCGGGATCAAATCAAATCAAAAGAAGCTTTATTTCATAACCCAAGGAAAATTTGTACAAAATATTTGGACCGATAGCCTACATGGCTAGTGTCCGGTTCAATACAAAGCAAGACATTTAGGCAACCGCATAAATATGTGAAGTAAAAAAAATTAAAACAGAGAAATAAGACAGCAAAAGCATCCAGTGCCCGATCGGGTGCAAAACACGACATTTGGGCAAAGGTAAAAGGAAGCTGCACACCAGCTTTTCAGCAAACTATACGCGGGAAATTCAGACAAAATGCAAACACAGAAACACAAAAGAGAAATCACATCGTTACTTGATTATGCAAGAAATATAAATTCGAAGACAGTTTAAAATTTCTGGCAAGCTTTATTTCCGGTGGCAATGTATTCCAGACTTTCCTCCCAATGAACTCAATTAATCTCTCACCGTATGTGTTTTGATGGATGTGTTGTGATGTGAACAAGGATCCTGTACAAATAAGGCTCCCGCCTGGAAGCTGAAACGTCGTTTCATTTTCTTTTGCTCAATGACTTTTATGAAATAATGTTATAGCCCTAGAGATATAACTAAAGTCAGTGGCTCTTTTTTGTAGTTATGTGCAGGATCCTTTAAATAGGAAAATACAGATGCCGTCGTCTCTACTGACCGCGAAGTCAGAAGTTTGACGGTAGCACGTCTGGTCGGGATGTGAACAAGCATTCCGTACAAATAAGGCTCCCGCCTGGGAGCCGAAACGTCGTTTCATCTTTCTTTTGCTCGATGGCTTTTATTCTTTCTTCATCCTCTACTGACAGTACGCTGACTACCTTCCTTCCACCTCAGGTCCCGCTTGGAAGAGCCTCTCGCATCCACTAATGCGAGGAGATTTGTACACAGAGGCTGAAGTTTAGAGACAGATGAAGCGAGCACTGATTTTTTAATCACCTGGAAAGAGTCGTTTGCAGCTTATAAGGGGTACGAAATATTGCACTCAGATCTTGGAGCAAATGAGATATTTCCGCATTAGTTGCGTAGAAACAGTCTTTTGCTCCATATAAAATTCAATAACTATTATTCATATCCTGTAGTTAAGTAGATATTTTGCAGTACCGGACATAAATTGTAGTTTGCTGCTTATAAGCGGTGTGAACTATTGTTCATATCGTGCAGCAAACGAAAAGTTTAGCATTAATCGCAAATAAAACGTTGTTTGCTCCATATAAGCAGTACAAACCATTTCATTCGTGTCGTGCAGCAACTGACATATTTCCTGATTGGTGTCGAATATTCTGTTCCTCAAGGCTTTGTATCGTACATTTTAATGCACTTTAATTTTGTCAGCTGGTGGTGCATAATTTATTTGTCTATATATATACTTCCATATTTCATCGTAACTGCATGTTTCGACAGTAATATTCCTGAACGTTTAGCCTTTGCGATCTATACCTTTATGCCAGAGCGCTTAGTTGGAACCGTTGTGAAAATCAAACTTATGAAGACATTTAGCTGCGAATTACGCACATTCAGCACCAGGAATGAGTATATCTCCTAGAGGATTGGGTCCACAGGACGTTTGAGGTAATCATTGGGAAGTTTAATTAGTGAAGATATATGATGAACGATGAATATAGATTTTTATGGCGCAAGGGCATCTATGGCCAAAGAGCGCCATGGCACAAAGTATTTTCGGTTACTCAAGGTGAGTCAAAGACCCGTTTTCCAAGCATTTCAACCCTGATGAGCAGAGCACCAGGCAGGAGAAAGCTTGTACCCATTGTATCACTGGGGGTAGCCGGTGGCACTGGGGATCGAACCCCGCACATCCCGCATGGGAGGCGGATTCTCAACCACTTGGCCACCACTGTGGTCAGTGAATATATATAAGAGGGCTAACATTACGTGCAGAACTAAATTCACTGTTTATTCAAACAATTGATTACCTTGAGTTGTGACACAAATTTAATATCTTTTTTTACTCTTTAATTTAGTCATGCGAAAGTCACGGTTACAGTACATTACTTGCTACTATTTACTGTTAGTGTTTAGAGGCAATTCTCGCTGTCTTCATGCTGTCTTCCTGTCTTCCTACGTGACAATATTTTGACTTCTGTAACTTTTCTCTCTCTCTCTCTCTCTCTCTCTCTCTCTATGTAAAGCTTATTATTTTGCCCAGTGCTTTCCCCTCCATAGGTACTTACAGAAAATTTCCAGAGAAATTCGCCGATATGCGGTTGCAGAGGCGCCGCTCCCCACGGTGCATACGTATACGCCAGCATCTCGTCTGCTTAAGGTGGTAATATTAAGCCATTCGCCTTTCGAAAGATGAGCAGCTGAAATTAAGAAATTATGGTTAAAAGTTATAACAAATTATAGACAAGATGTGCACAGATTGTAGCTGCTACAAATATTCTACTACATTATCCACTTGCCAAGTATCTAGCCGTATGGTCTCGATAATTTTGAAGAACAACTTGAAATCAAACTCTAAACCAAAGCAGGGCTTCGAAAAATTAAACAGTAACAGGATGCCAGCAAAGTGAGCCCAGTATGTACTGGCAGCTGGAAAGTGGTATTCATTTGACTTTGCGATGCCACCAATTATTATAAAAATAGAGATATGCGAATACTCAAGATTTATGAATACCAAACCGAATATTTTAGTTCTCTATACGCTGACAGAATCAGATACTGCATGTTCAAAATTATTCCAAATGAATCGAATCCGTTCCCAAGTTTTCGAATAGTTCTCGAAAAAGTGGCCAGAAGTTTCAATAGGTCATGCTATACGTTCCTCCAACGGCTATTTCAACACGAAGACTCAACCCGGTGCCACAAAAATGTCGCAGCAATCAGCCTGTGCGGGAAGAACGGTTCAGCGCTTCGTGCGCAGTGCATTTTTGCGGCGTTCAGAATGCCCATAAACATGGCCTTCAGAATTTTGCGACCCTACAGTGTTCGTCAAGGAGTAGGAAACCCTGTCTCCGCACCCGATATTGGAATACGAAGCTTATTATCGCCTCTATCATCTGTACTGAGATTTGGCGCCCTGTTCGTTCTCTGCCGTTATCGCTAAAAAAAGGCCATTTTCCCATGCACATGCAAACACGGTCAGAGTTCACATACTGACTTCATCTTGAGCGTCCCCTAGTCAAGATCAGTGTTGCAACCTATGATGGTTGCAGCTTTGCCGCTACTTATAGCGCCGCTGCTAGCGCTTCGCTGTTTCACGTGTATTTCACACAGGTACCGAATAATCACAAAAATTTTCCGTTCGTAGTCACTTGGCTTTTTTCACTATTTCATTCGTATTCGATTCGGTAGAAAATCTAGCCTATTTGTGTCCATTTCAGTTTCGAAAAAGTTCTCTTCGAACACCTGTGTTAAAGCATTTTGAGCCATCGGGTCAATTTACATAAGCAACAAGCATTCCGAGACAAAGAGTGCAGCTTTGGAATTTTTTTCTCACGAGATTTGGTGTTCTGTGCATCTTCCTTCAGGAGTTCGCGGCGCCAAGTGATGGGCTGCCTGGAAGTGCTCCTGGCAACACACCTCAAAGAAGCACTTTCCCCAAGGTAGGCTACCACAGTTGAAGGACTTGAGAGAAACTCGTCAAATAACGAAGGCCCTTTGGGGAAGAAAGGAAATAAAAGTACGCACGCAGAGTTGAGTTTGAGTAAAATCATTTGTTTCAAACAATATATCAATCTCACTCTGTTCTTCAAAGAAATTTGCGTGCATCGCACTGAGCGTGTATACAAATTTTCGTCCTCAGGAGCACAAGCACTCTTTTGACATGAATATTGAATTCCTTGAGGTAATTCTTCGCAGAACGTGCGGTTTATATCTGACCTATTCTAGCACTCTCCTTTTTACGCGCCATTTTGACAGACATCATAAAAAAATAAAAACAGTGCACAAAAACTTTTAATATACTTCAGACAGCAATAAGTTATTTTACCTTACGACGAGGTTGGTTGCACTGATCAAGAGCTCTGATCCGTATATTTAACAAAGACGTGCTTCATGGTGTTTTGATTTTCGAGCCTGTATTTCAATTGATGTTGTTTGGTTAAGCTATATATGCGGTGTCCAATTCAATAAAAATCATTTGCCAGTTTAGCATATGTTCCTTGTATTTGTTCTGTTAATCTCTCTTAAAACAACATATGTTACACATGTACGCCCACCAGAGTAAAGAGTTTCTTTTGTAGGGAAAGTTTTTACGAAGTACAACATAGTAACTATCTCTGGTCGATATTTTAGGCAGTATCTATTTATGCTTAGAGACTCCTTTCCGAAATTTCTCATCAAGTTTCTCCCAAAAAACGTAAACGTGCGCGATTATTTTTTTATGAAACATGTACGCTGGTGTAGGGGCAATATTCGCACTCTTTTCTGCAACGTAAAGGTACTAAATGCGTAGTATAATGCAATATAGGTCGCTTTTCTCTCGCGTAGTCACCTTATTTGTAAATCCATCCGGACTGTGTCTCACAAATAAAAATATCTACAGTGAACTGCAGACTGTGCTCTG
>JARKHS020031788.1:0-88675 GCA_030143305.2 Amblyomma americanum | reverse complement strand
CAGGGGCCGAATCACCGCTACCTTGTCGCCTTCATCAGATGGCCCACCTCTTCTCATACATTTCATATCATATAATAAGGCGAAAACATTTAATAGCTCATACTTGCGGCCATGACATAGTGCGGTCTCAGGTCATATCACAACGATGACTCAATTAACTCCATAAGAAAAAAACCCGTGTACACGGCAGGATTCGAACGACCATCCTTCCGTTCCGCAGCCTAGCGTTCTGATGACTACGCTACTTTCTGCGAACGCATATATAGATACATAGTGGCACGGGGAGGGACAGTTTATTTCTCGTTCTTTTTATAGTCCCACAATAACATTTATCTAGCGTAAGGACGCGGGCAGGGACACCTTATTTTTCATTCTTTTTACAGACCAAAAATAATTTCTGTCTAGTGTAAGGAGGCTGGAGAGTATTTGCGGAAAGGCGTCGAATCAGACAGATGCCTCCCAAAATCCCTCCAGTGTCTCCAGCATTTAAGATCCATAAACAATTGTGTACTTAATAAACTTAACCGCACATCAGTGACACAAATAAGAAAATCGCGATAAACGCTTTCGCCTCACCGCACTTTAGGCCAACAAAATGCCCCCTGAATATTTTTTTCCTACCTTCCCAACTTCTTTAATGCCCCGAGGCAATAAACAGCATTATCAGAAAGAAGAAACAAAGGAAGAAATGAGGAAACAAAGAAAAAGATAGGAAAGAGGAAAGAAACAATCTAAAAGAATGAACGAAAGGAAGGAAGCGCGAAAGAAATGAAAAACTAAGGAAAGAGAGAAAAATAAAGGAAGAAGGAAAGAAAGACAGAAAGAATAAAAGAAACGAAGGAGGAAAAGACGGGAAAACAAAAGAAAGAGAGAGAGAAAGAAAGAAATGAAGAGGAAAAGAAAGGAAGTATGACGCTCTACCGGCCACAGGCCGGCAGCTACGCCATGAAAACCAGGCCTATCCGCATAGCAAACACACGACGCTTTATTTCCAGCTCCAAAATATGTATAGAGGAGGAAATAGACAAAGAAGGAAAGAGGGACCATCGACGCATGCGCGGAGAGGCGCACATGACCCCGATTAGGTTATCTGCAGCAATCCTTTCCTCTAGTAACCGTAGCGCTCCACTGGCTTTCTGGCTCTTGTGGACTGACGTAGGTCAGGAGCGGGCCCTGCGGGGAGGTCGTGAGCCTCGTATTTCGGTGCCCCAAAGGTCGTAGGAGACGATTCCCCAGGACTTGATATTTCTATGCTTCCGTCTGTGTCTGATGAAAGTTTCCGGATTCGGTCGACATGGCGTCGAACGACACCGTCCTCAGTAGCCACAGTGACTAAACGGGCACCACTCGTCGATTTCACTTTACCTGGTGTCCACTTTTCTCCTACGCCGCAGTTGCGCACATAGACGGCCTCTCCAGGGGCGAAGTACCAACTGGCGAAAGCAGCCGCTGGACTCTTGGGCCTTTCGCGGCTCCTGGGAGGAAAACACATATCCAGTCTTGTACGCAAATGGCACCCAAGAAAAAGTTCAGATGATGAAAACCCTGAAGCCACCAGTTGAAAGTCAGCGCTCGTGTCATCGTGTTTGTTCCGTCCTCGTGTTTTTCCGCGCTGTTTTACAATGGATAACACCCTGAAGCCTGTTGCGGATTTCTGTAGTAAAAGAATTCTCGCCAAAGCAGTTTCCAACTCCACACCAGCCATTCTCTTCAAGCCCTCCTTGATAGTTCTCGCGGCCCGTTCGGCGATACCATTGCTTTGAGGGTGATAAGGCGGGATGCGAATATGCTAGATTCCATTTTTCTGCACAAATAAAGCAAACTCTGAACCGGTAATGGGTGTACCGTTATCCGTAACTACGATGCGGGGCAATCCAAACCTGCTAAATAAGATTCGCATGCAATCGGCAGTTGCATTAACGGTTGCTCCAGATACTGGAATGGCTTCTATCCAATAGCTGTGTGCATCGACGATTACCAACAGCATCTTGTTTGCAGTAGGCCCTGCGTAGTCGGCATGCAGCCGTGACCACCTCTCTCGCGAAATCGGCCAGCTGACGGGGTTCCGTGGAGGTGGCATGGGCAGAGCCTGTACACAGCTTCGACAACCTGAGGCCATTCTAGAAATGCCTTAATCTAGACCTGGCCACCAAAATCTTGCCCTCGCCCTTGTCTTCATGGTGGACGTACCCTGATTAGACTCGTGCAGCATCTTCAACAGTTTCTCACGCGCCTAACTTGGTATCACCACACGATGGCCCCAGTACAACAGCCTCTTCTCCACAGACAACTCGTGTCGCCTTTTCCGGAATTCCGCCATTTCCATGCTGTCACCTTCTACGACTGAGGGCCATCCGTCAGTCACATACCTGCATATCGTTTGCAAAAAACCGTCCGCTGCTGCGAGTGCTTGAATCTCTGTGGGAAACCGCTGGCTGGTCCCATTCGTCCATGATAAGCACTATTTCAGACAAATCTTCGGTTTCCGCTTGCGGCTCCTGTAGCGTTTTAGGCAAACGCCAAATACCAGGGCTTAAGCTTCGCACTCAAATTTGGGAGTATTTTCTCTCTACTGAGGTGAGCGTTCGTGATCGGAAACCAATTCGCCTTTCTTCACCATTTATTTGGTGGAAAAGAGCAGCACCGACACCGTGAGGCGAAGCATCGCATTCCAACATCAACTTCAGCTGCGTATTAAAGTACGTTAGCACTGGGGCTGAACACAAAGCGTCCTTGGCCTTCTGAAATGCCGCGTCTTCTTTTTCGTGCCAAACCCACTTTGCATCTTTTCCCAGAAGGCTGTACAAGGGTGCGAGCATAGTGAAAAGATTTGGCAAAAACTTATTGTAAAATGTAACCATTCCCACAAAGGATCGCAACTCGGCAACATTTGGCGGTAAAGCGGCTAGCCTGATTGCATCCACGTGCTTGTCAAGCGGTTGTGGTCCTTCAGCATCGATACGATGACAAAGATATGTCACTAATTTTTCACCAAACTTGCACTTGTCGGAACGAAGCTTGATACCGTTCTCGCGGAAACGCTGTAGCACAGCTTGCAGGCTTATATTTCAACATCGCTGCTCTCGGCTATCAGGACGTCGTCTAGATAAGCCTGAGTTCGTTTTAGTCCTTGCAGCACAGATTTAACCTCCTGCTGGAATATCGCTGGAGCTGATGCGATGAAAAACGGTAACCTGTTGTAGCAAACGAGCCCCTTTTGTGTGTTTATCACCGCTAATTTCCGCGAGCCTTCATCTAGCTCGACCTGATTTTAAGCATCGCGAAGGTCTAAAATACTGAATTTCTTTTCCTCCACACAGGTTTGCAAAAATGTCGTCTATGACAGGCAAGGGGTACTGCTCAACATCGCGCACAAGGTTGAGTGTAACCTTGAAGTCCCCGCAAATGCACACCGTTCCGTCCTTCTTCAAAAATGGCACTATGGGCTTTGCCCATTCGTAATGAGGGACTGGAGATATTATGCAAGCTGAGACTAATCTGTCAAGCTCCGTAGACACTTTATCACGAAGTGCAAAAGGAATTGTCCTTGCCTTCAAGAACTTGGGGTTTGCTCCGGCCTTGATGTGCAGTTGGGCTGGCGGGCCTTTCATGAGACCAGAGCCCTCAGTGAAAAGGTCTGAGTGTTGCTAGAGCAGCGTCGGCACGTACTCCAAGGCTTGTTTTGACACAGGAGCCATCGAATACATGCTCAGCATCTGAATGCGTTCGTCTTTACTTTTTCAGCAGATCCCGACCGCAAAGACTGGAGTCATTGCAGTCTAAAACTGTCAGACTGCACTGCATTGTTGTGCCTTCATAAGAAACTGCCATTGTCAGTGCGCCGAGAAGCGGCAACATTCCGAGATAGCATGAAAGATGTACTTCCTTCCGCCTTTTGTAGCTGCCGCCATCGATGAGAGTGCAATTTGTAAATTCTCTTGGGAATGACAGAAATGGGTAAGCCGGTATCAATGTCTATCCTTATTTCGATGCCGTTCCACGCAAACTATTTTCTGATGGGCGGTAGGAGAGAGCACGCGGTGGTCACGGACCAGATTTGTGACGCGCTCCGTCGCCTGAGCCATTACTGCTAGCATTCTGCTTGTTTCATTTGCCGCACACATTCCCGCTAAATGCACTTGCCGTGCACACTTGTGACATTTACGCTTTATTAGTCAACAAGCCTTGGTCTTATGGCCAAGCTTACCGCAACATTTGCATTGTTGCACGCCCTGAGACTTCGCTCGCGATTCGTATTGACCAGAGAGCTTTAGCAATCTTGCTTGTTATTGGTCCGTAACAATGCGTTGCGAATCACGTTCAGCGCTCTCTTCGGCAAGGGCAAGTGCCTCTGCTTCTTCAAGACTAAGATCTTTCTTCGTTAGCAGCTGTTTCTGCACATTCTTGGATCTGACGCCGCACACAGATTCAAGATTCTGTCCAGCATAGTTCCAAAACTGCAATTGTGTGCCATGTGCCGTATTGCCACTATGAATGCACGTACAGATTCCTTTTCTTGCTGGCAATGATGGAAGAACTTGAAACTCGCAGAAATTTCATTCGGTACCGGGTAGTAGTAGCTGTTTAACGTCTGCACAACTTCGTTGTAGTACAGGGTGGTAGGCTTTCGCGGTGCTACCTTGCCGTTCAAAATTTATGTTGTCCTTGCTCCAAGCGCAGCTCCCAGCAGGGCTCTTTTCTTAGCATAGTCCTTCACGTCATTCGCTTCGAAATAGGCTTCAACCTTGACTAGGTACGCCTGCCACTTACCTTTTACTTCTCCAAGTTCCGGTAGCCTGTTTGCCATGGCCGGTGGTGCGCTCCCTCTGCTTGGCTGTCGTGCTTGGGCATATATGCTGGCTTCCTTGCTGCAGCAGAATCCTCGTCGCCACTGTTACGTTCTTCCGGCCACAGACCGGCAGCTACGCGATGAAAACCAGGAAGATTCGTAGAGCGAAAAGACGGCGCTTTATTTCCAGCTGGGAAATATATATATATATATATAATATATATATATATATATATATATATATATATATATATATATATATATATATATATATATATGAGAAAGGAGAGAAAGAAGGAAAGAGGGACCATCGACGCATGCGCCGAGAGGCGCACATGGCCCCGAATGGGTTTTCTGCAGAAGAAAGAAAGAAAGAAAGAAAGAAAGAAAGAAAGAAAGGAAGAAAGGAAGGAAGGAAGGAAGGAAGGAAGGAAGGAAGGAAGGAAGGAAGGAAGGAAGGAAGGGAATGAAGGATGGAAGGAAGGAAGAATTAGGGAAAGAGAGAATGAAAAAGGAACGAGAGAAAGGAGGCAGAACGAAAGGAAAAACGAAAGAGGGAAAGACGCAGAAATGAAGAAAGAAATAAGAATGAAAGAAAGAGACAGAAATGAAGAATGAAAGAAAGGGCGAAATGAAGAACGGTAGAAAGAAAGACAAAGAGAGAGAGAGAAGAAAGGAAGGAGAGAAAGAGAAAAATAAAGAAACAAGTGGAGGGCTACAGATCAATTTCTTCAACCTGGCGCTCGTACTCACATCGTGCACCGTAGACGGACATTTAAGTTTCCTGGCCGCCGCGGTCGGTATTGACTCCGCGTCCTTTGATCCAGCAGCCATGTGCTCTAACCTCTAAGCCACCGCCGCGAGTACGCCATTCCGGGGCAGGGAATCCATCCACAAAACATGCTTGCGGAGATAATCCTTTTCTGATCGTTGAGGCATGAAACCGTTCCATACTACCGTCAGGCATTGAAGTTTCATTTTAGGTCGAAACTGAAAAGCGAGGGTCGCAGCGAGGGATCTTAGTAGGCAGGAGCCAATGGGCGCTGCATAGAATCCGGACACCGACGCGGGAACAAGCTTCGGTACACACGAATGGATTTCTGCGTTCAACATCATGTGCTTTTAAGAGCGTTAGCTCTTACTCATCACGTTTCTATGCTACCACACTGAGATCACAGCGCCATCTTTGGTAGCAATTAGAAAACAGCACATCTCGCACTAAGACTTGTAGTAGGCAGGAGCCAATGGGCGCTGCATAGAATCCGGACACCGACGCGGGAACAAGCTTCGGTACACACGAATGGATTTCTGCGTTCAACATCATGTGCTTTTAAGAGCGTTAGCTCTTACTCATCACGTTTCTATGCTACCACACTGAGATCACAGCGCCATCTTTGGTAGCAATTAGAAAACAGCACATCTCGCACTAAGACTTGTAGTAGGCAGGAGCCAATGGGCGCTGCATAGAATCCGGACACTGACGCGGGAACAAGCTTCGGTACACACGAATGCATTTCTGCATTCAGCATCATGTGCTTTTAAGAGCGTTAGCTCTTACTCATCACGTTTCTATGCTACCACACTGAGATCACAGCGCCATCTTTGGTAGCAATTAGAAAACAGCACATCTCGCACTAAGACTTGTAGTAGGCAGGAGCCAATGGGCGCTGCATAGAATCCGGACACCGACGCGGGAACAACAAGCTTCGGTACACACGAATGGATTTCTGCATTCAGCATAATGTGCTTTTAAGAGCGTTAGCTCTTATAAATCACGTTTCGAGATTTTGTGGGCTATGCTACCACACTGAGATCACAGCGCCATCTGTGGTAGCAATTAGAGAACAGCACATTTCGCACTAAGACTTGTAGCGCCATCTAGAATAGCATTGCAGAAACAACCACTTGCTGCGTGCCAATGATGCCTTCACGGTCCAATATGACAGTATGACCGTTATTGGACCGTGGTAGATAGAGGTGGAACTATGTGAGTATGACGTCAGAGGCCGAAATGGTGGCATAGTTCCGAAAGCTGTCCCGTTACAGAACCGCTATATATGCATGCATTCGTTCCGCTATATATACCCCAAGAACAAGGGGCACCCATCCGGGGAGAGTTGTGTACCGAATTCGGTAGGCAAATAAGGCTTTATGGGTTGTGGTATAGAAATAAAACCCCAATTAAATAATAGGTAAACATTGTATACATGCAAATAATAAATAAAGCATTACCATATTGCAGCGCGAGCCGAATTCTAGGCTCACCTTGACCCCCCAAACGAAGCAAAAATACGAAGCAAATTCCGTTTGGGACGTATCTTGAGGGGATGTAACTTGACAACGTGTAGACGTGCATTTTAATTTATCTGATAGATGCCGCTAGGCGTCGATCGCTCCACTAGGCGGCGTGCGTGCACGCGTAGCCAAGCATGTTGGCAATCCACCACGTTTCAAAGAGGACGCTCTTATGTTGCATCAGTTCTTCCGTAATGAGCCGTCTCCCTCGGGAGCTCCTCTCATAGGCGCTCGTTTCGCCGATACGTTCGCTACTGCAGTGTGTTTGAAGAAGGACATGGATCATCCCAAACCATCGACACCTTACGCCGTAGCCGTAGAAGGTCTGGGAAATAAGTTCAAGAGATCAGACATACTCGGATACTTGCGAGAACGCCGGGCGGCCAAATTCGTATTTCCATTGGTGCACTTCCCTTTAATCTCATTCATATGAATTCTAGTAAACCAAACATCTAACGTTCGTTACTTCAATGTCTTCCGGGCGGTGGCAGCCTTTTTTGCTTTCCTCGCGAACAAAGGAGTTGCAGCGATACTACACTGCTTTTTTCGAGAATAACGGGAAAAGTGAAGCGAGCGTCACTAGCCCCTTCCAAAGCAAGGTAATGTGGCTTTTACAATTATAGCGCGCAGCTCTTAAGCGCCAGTCACGGGCCGTCATGGAAGACCGTCATGGGCAGGGAGGGGTACGGTGTCTACACATGTGAGCGGCGTCTCGGGTCAGTGGGGTCGGTAGATCAGATCGGATTATTGCGTCGCTTCCTGTTCGTCATGTCGGGCGTTCGGGGCGCGGCACGAGGGGGGGGGGGGGGGGGGGCAAAGCGAGGTCGATTAGGGTCTGGCAGATTGGGGCACAGCCGGGAGGGGTGGACCAAGAACTCACAGCCGACGACCAGGCTGGCGTATGACACCGAAGCTGCCGGACCAGGATGTCGAAGAGACCCCGCAAGTTCCATCAAATGTTACGTGGAAAGAATCAGGCACGAATGATGGCGGAGAGGTGCTTTAATGGCCGCTGGCCTAGTGCGAGCTCTCGATCCCGCGCCACTTCCAGCTTCGTCTTCATCGTCACAATACTTTGTTAAGTTCAGCGTCACAAGCATGCGTATCTCGTTGCGAAGAGCGCTTCGTCGCGCGGCCCTTGCAAAATTCAGTTCTTGAACGATGTATACGTGGTCGTATTTTACCCGGTGATGTCCATGATACAATATACGTGGTAGACAACAGTCGAAAAGGAAATTGAGTGGCCTTGAAGCCGCAAAAAAACTATCAAAGCAGCCTTAAGAAACGCCCTGCTCAAATGGTCGACGACTACTTTGAAAGCAACCAGACCTCGCCGGCCGAGCCAAGCTTACCAGTGCCGGCGTTGGTGGCGCTTAACGCTGCCCTCCAGTGCCACCGCCTGACCATTGCAGGTTGTCTATAGATTGCCAGCGTCGGCTGCGCTATTCAGATCGTTTTCTTACTATTACATAATGTCTGCTTACATGCGCCAGTATATCCCGTTCCTCTCCTTCATAACTCCTCCACTACTATTGTGACTACCTCGCGAAACATCGACCTCGTCTCCGAAAACAAGGCATTGGTGCAACAGATTGAACGTATCTCAATCCACTTCTCCGACCACATAGCCACCTTCATGACTATCAAAGATTGGGAATGGAGTGTTACTTGACGAAAGAGTGTGTGGAAACTAAAGAGTGCTTGGTAACTTTGCATACATTGAAATTCTATACTTCATTGTACCGCTAAATCACATCACCTTTAGAGTTGCGCTGAAATTTCGCATTAGGGATTGTCGTAATCGCTTTTGGAATTTTTTTTATATCTTTTGTGCACAGAGACACCTTAATTGCTGGCTGCAGTCGCGAAGGAGGTATCTCCGTAGAGCGAAGGGGAATAAAGAGCGCTGCATGATCATCACACAATCTCCGCCAGACAAAACTGCAAAATTGAATTCTAACGTCGCCAGTTGATCGTAGGATAACGTGAAATCGTCGACCCCTGCGGGTTGCTGTCGGTGCTTAAGAGACGGAGAAATATCCTTCTCCTTATGCATTATGCCAACACTATGACCGCGCGTGTGGCATGCATATCGCATGTGTCAAGAAAGGTCAACGGCACACCTTTATCGAGCGCGACGTGCATATTTTCATACGATGTTATGTGCACATTCCTAAGAAATGATGGCATGCTTTAAGACGGCGTATTGCTTTCAGGCTGAAACTTGTATCAGCTGCATGTTTGGCTTTCGGCGGCGATATTGAGCTCAGTCAAAACTTGACAGAAGGTGAGGAAGGGCGTTACGTGTGGACTGCTGCTACCGTTATCTCATCGCCAGCAGTGCATACAACTTCTGTCAAAATAGTACATCCCAAGAGGTGTCTTTGTTAGTTCTCGGTACAAGCCCTAATTTCGGAAGCGCGAGGACCCGAACTTTAAACTTTGAAACACTGTATATCCCTAACGAGCCAGACATGGTGGCACAGAAGCAAACCGCCTTGGTTTTTTTTTTTTGACAAAGGCTGCGAATGTGTATGCGCGGCTTGCATATCCATTAGCGGCTTTTCCACATTTTTCTGCACAGCGGTTTGTCTGCCTTTCCTTACAAACGGAATAAGAATAAGGGATTACGTTCTCACTTTACCATGCATGGAGCATGTTATTGCTCATAACAGGCATGTAATATGGATATTTCCGCTTTTGCTCTGTGGGGCAGAAAGGAGCCGTGCTTTGAAGGTCGTTTTTGTTTTATTCAGAAAGGAGAGAGCGCGATAGGGACGTGCTGGGCAGCGACAGTCTTGTCAAGCAAGTTGGGAGAGTGAAGCCTAATTTCTGGTGGTAGGCGCGGCCGTCGGACAGTTGCGCTGGTTCGTTGCTGCCTTCATGTTTCGTTTTTCATAAATACAGGCTCTAATGAAGATCGGCTGAAGTATTTGAGTATCAAGATCCCCGAACCTATCGCACCCTTCCAGCGGTGTGGTTAAATTCAGCTTCTCGGTGCCGAACTTGGGGAAACAATCTACTTACATTCAGATAATTACAGCTGTGAAGGAGTGTCTCCACTTTGACAACCGCGCGCTCAAGATGAGGTGAAATATTTCGCCGTGATTCGATGTGTCATCAGATAATCCAAAGTACCTTGTGATAAAAATAAATTAAAATTGAAGCTCAGAAACAGCTACATTAGGTTCATTAGGAATTAAAGCGAGCAAAATTTAGTTCGCTGAATTTTACTCAGGTGGAGAGACAAGTAGGAAACGAATTCGTCATGGGCAGAGTGCGGTGTAAGTAAAATACAGAGTATCAGTTTAAGGTACGACCAATAAGAGGCAAAAATGTGAAGTGACGAAACCTTTCTCTGTGCTTGAGGGTCAGTGTACTGTTATCTGATGATTCAAGCTCCTTCATGCAATAAACAACTATTATGCGTTTTTCCTTCCAAAACTGGAGCTCTTTAAACAGGACATTACTCATGTACTTCAGTGAGTACTTTTTTCTTGAGAAGAGACCAAAAGTGAAGGCTTAGCGTATCTTAGCCCCGTACAGCTTTATGCTAACCGCCAGCTGGCTATCCACGCTATGTCAACGGATATATTGCCACGTATATCGCGGCTTGTATAAACGGGCGTCACTTCTGGTGCCGCCGGGCGCATCTACAATAATACCATGGTTTGTTGTTTTTATTTGATACAATGATAGCAGTGCGTCTCGTAATAACCAGGAGGAGTTGTTGCAGTTCACCAAGCACGGTGCTGGTTTATAATTTCGGTACTTCAGATGGTCGCACCCCTTGACAAACAATATACAGCCATTGGGCACGTATACCTTTTTGATTTATTGTCATATAGTCTTAGTCAAAAGTTTAGAGCCCAGGGCGTTTGCTTCTAAGCCATGCAGTGGAACCCCTCTAGCATTCTTGGAAGTCCTACGCGTTTGAGAGGGCAGGGCCAAAAACCTTTCTAACTTCCCGATATTTTGATCTCTAAGGATGTACCACAGTCACCAGTGCGGCTCAGAAGCAAAACACCGTGGGCTCCAAGCTTTTTAAAAAGCGAGTACGTATTCAGCGCTTTAAAGAACATTAGAAATAACTTTACTAGCTTGAAGCGACATATTTTAAAACTTTCGGTAGATTAGCATTTATTTCAGTGTGCATGAGATTAAACGCGTGTCAGTGATATTTAACTGCGCGCCACGATACTTACGGCGCAGTTAAGCTTTTTGTTCAATTTCCTGGACGCTTCAGCATATGACACACGTTGGTGCAGTCGTTGCTGCTTGGACGATGCAGCAAAGGTTAGTGAGTGTTTTTTTTTAATCTAGCTTACAATGCTGATTTTTCAGGCAGCGCTTTATAACCCTTTTGACATTAGAATACAAATCGCTAGATTCACCCTTGTTTAAACTTTACTCCGGTTTGATGACCGATCCGAAGAATTTTATACATCAGTAGCATGACTGGGCATAGGTTACGCTGATCGTTGTTAACTTGCACAG
The DNA here is from genome assembly GCA_030143305.2 of Amblyomma americanum. Classification (NCBI taxonomy): domain Eukaryota; kingdom Metazoa; phylum Arthropoda; class Arachnida; order Ixodida; family Ixodidae; genus Amblyomma; species Amblyomma americanum. The sequence goes on along the minus strand of JARKHS020031788.1, from coordinate 77,094 downwards.
AAACCGAAGCTTGAAATGCTAGCAGCTGATGTTATTAATACCGAGAAAAACGCTCAAAAATATCGACCACTAATATTGTGTTTCTTCAAGCAAATAAAATACTCATGATCTGTAGCCTGCAAAAGCGAAAAGTATGTGAGGCTAAAATGACATGTAAAATAAATCATGCACCGTACTTTAAGCGCTTAAAATGGTCACGATGTATTAGCCTTCTTTTCTGAGGGAAAAGTATATATATCTGTGCCTGAGCGGATAATGTGCCGATCTAAATATTCGGGCGCATAACTAATCTTTTAAATCTTTTAAATCAATTTAAGGACGGAAGTGAAGAAAATTGGGATGGAATAGAATTTTTTTCTACAATGTTAACTTGTCCAGTCAGAAAGAGCAAGTGTACCAGGAGGTCACCATAAGTTTTCGAATCTTAAACAATGAGGACAATAACATCATGTGGGTATCTATTGGATACAAATAAGAAATTGCTAAAAATCTAAATTTAAAGAGGCGAGCGACCTCACTAAAGTAATGCAACGTCTCGAACCCACGGGTTACCTTTAGCATGTTTGCTGACAGCTAACGAAAGCGAAGTGAAGACAGGAATTACTATTATCAATTCTAAGTCCTACTGCGCGTGGGCCGCCCGCCATTTTAATGCAGAATAGAAATTCTGAGGTTGAATTTTTTTTCTCCCCCTGTTTCACGGCGGCTGCGAGTGTTCACAGCGGAAATAAGGTGTCTAGGCCAGTTCTTCACCATATTTAAATGACTTGGGCATCCATTGAAGAAGGGTGAAGTGGATGCCCAAAGCGATACCCTTCGGTGACATGAAGTACTTTCAGAGCTCCCGCGATCCCGTGCTCACCCGTGTACGCAGCCTGTACGCCTGTACCTCGTGCCTCGCACCTTGGGCGTTGTCGTCATCTGGCGGGGCACGAGGTCGAAAAAAGATGCTCCAGACGCTTTGAAAGGCCTCTCACGAAGAAAGCCTGCAATGAATCTATACAGCGACATCTTGTGACAGCAGCAGCCGCATTTATCACTGGTGTGGCAGGAAGGCTATGAATACAGCTGAGGCGGAGTCCTGCTTTAAGAACGCTACACCTATGCGAAAGAATACGGCCACAAACGTACGGCCGGCGACAGGAGGATGAGCGCTCTCGGGACGCAGCCTGTAAGCGCGCTCTACGACACGATGCACAATTCCTAGCCAAAACGTTTCTCATAGTATAAAGTAGTCATTATAAATCTCTGAAAACTGAAAAACATTTGGCACGCACTGATGCATGGTAACATCCTTCAAACCAATAGACACGATTTCAAAAACAGTGCGGACCAGTTAGTGCTGATATAACGCATTATTACGAATGTGATTTTCACTGTTCTCTTCCACACTTTTTCCCGCGTCGGTTTCTCGCCGTCCCAGGAAGAATATTGTCACGAAGTGGTAACTGCAAACCGGGGAGTGGAACGACAGGGAAAATGGCGTCTAAACAAAACTATTTATTTGGGCTGACTTTCGCCCACAATGGACTGAATCACTCGGCGCCAGCGCAGAAACAAGCATACTCTGCGGCCGTCGAACAGAATGCCCGTCGCTATCGGCTGTGGTTAGTTTAAAGGTGATAGCGAACTTTGGAGATAAAGCGTGCAAAGTTACTGGAACATTCTGGAACAACGTAGAATCAGCTTTGCCTGGATACGATCAATCGAAATAAATATGGTCGCGTCTTTCATCGCAAACAAAGCGATAAAGCGGCGTGCCGACAGGTTTTAAGAATGAACAAACACTGCAAAGATTCGCGGCAATATGTTCTCTGGCGTGTGCGGGCCAACCGGTAAAAAAAAATATGGATTCCCGGCATACTGCAGAGCCGTGGTAGAGATGTCAACATTACAAACGAGACACAACAATTATTTTGTAGCGTGAGCTACACTAGCCGAGGTGAGCAGCTTCGCGTGGCTCCTGGCAGAGCCGTGCTGCGCATGCGCGACCAGCAGTGACTTCACACGGCGCACAGCTGGCGCGCCGGAGCCGCCGCCGCCGAGCGTGCTCGCCTCGCCGGTCATCAAAGAGTGTGCCATGGCAGCGGAAGACGCAATGGCGCCAGCGCGTGCCCAGCTGTGCGCCTCCGTTGCGCGGAAGCTATGTCCTGCGCCGGAGCCGCTTGATAGCGCCTCTAATTTTGTGCACAAGTCTAGAGGTATCATTGGGGGCATACATATAGCGGGGCGTTTGCCAGAGTGGTATTGCCATGGAGAAGGAGAGCGAAATTGCTGCTCACGCTACGTATATCCTGGTATAGCCGAGCTAATCCACTGCTAAATTTATTGGGCGTGGACATTGTATTCTGAATGCAATTAATTAAAACCAACGAGCGACTGGTGAGCTGTCTTATCGACGAACATAACGGGCAACTGCTGTGAGGCTATTTCGTCTCTGAAGGCTCTTCAGCAAAAAGTCGTAGCTGACCATACGGCACGGGCTATACAAAGATGGTTTATTGCCTTCGTCTTGTGCGGGAGTAATGCACGAATATCCGGACACGCAGCGGATCCGCAGCGCGGGAACTCCATTTTATCTGTATGTCGCGTGGACACGGCACTTGTTCCCATTTCATCGTTTGTTTGCTCTCGATCCACAAATGGCGAAGGCCATTCCGCTTGTTGCTCGAGCTGTGCCTAAACATTATAAATTGACCTACCCTTTTCTTGCTTTGCTCAACCTCGACTGGACAGCGCCACTGAAAATCCGTTTAATCTGCACTGAACAGAGAGTTACAGTAACTATCCTGTGAACGTCGAGATATGTTTTCCAGGCACTCAATACCCATGCAAAAGCCGGCGCTACCGCAATATCTCGACGAACACTTATTCTAAATTGCAATTATGCAAAATGTTAACTATTAAAAGCCCATTGTTTAATTAAAATCCTATTTTCTACCAAAAAAAAAAGTGGCATGAACTATGCCCAGAATGCCTGATGACGTCTTCTCCCTACTCATCGGGATCTATTTCGTAGCAGAGAAACATTTGCCTTCTGATTAACAAGAACACGCCAATTACGAACTTGTGAGGTAGCCTCTGACTGGGTACTCTTTTTATTTATTTATTGCAACCTCAAAGGCCCCAATAAAGGTTTACATTGCATGAGGGAAGTGAGAAAGAACATGAAAAAAGTATTGACGTTTTTTTTTCTAATTTAACTTTACACTTCCTAGACAGCTGCATCCACTCCTTAAAGACTGCACAATTTACTCAATCAAACACTCGTATCTCTACAGTGTGTCGCAGTACCATTTTACGCATCTTTAAATAGAGGACTTCTGATTTCAAGCCGCGTTCTTTTCACACCAGGGAACCTCGAAAACAAGTCAATTAGAGCTGAGCTATAAAGTTTTCAGACGCCTGTGGCCGCGAAAGAGAGGCAATCACAGTCTCAACCATAGAGCAACAGGCCAACCCATGGCTGACGTATTCATTGCTTTCCTTCACCTCCACCCTTTCGAGAAGTAAGCAATCGATGCACCCAAAAAGGTGTTTTGCCATGCTCAGGTGGCGCTCAAAACGATCACTTTAGTTTTGATGACGATCACATTTCTACAAAACCTGAGGCCTTATCTAGGAAGGACTTCTTCCTTGCTTCATACCTTTCCTCCTCGGCTACTGATGGCAAAGGTTGACTGCTAACTTCTAGCCAGATTTGCGCACCTTCGGCTCCGCTTTCTGAGGCGCTGACCAGGATTAAAAACTAATGAAAGAAACCTTCAATATAACTGCTCGAAAGCACGTTGCCTTATTCCAGGTAATAGCTTTTTTTTCAATTTGACATTAGCAAAGAAAAGCGTAACGCCAACAGTAGTTTGGCTAATTCTAAACTACGAGGAGGTGCTACGGTGAGGTCCTTTGCCGACTTGAGTTTAGAGTAGCGTTAGTGTGAGTTTTTCGCAAACGACTGATAAAACTATGGCGAAATAATAGAAGTTGAATTCCATAGAGTTCAAAGACTGAGCTCATCTCAGACGAAAATAAATCACGTTTGCCAAATTAAAATGCTTGGCCTTGCTGGCTATCAAATTCGCAGCGGTATCTGCTCACGTTGAGGCGCTTTGTGGACGACGATACGTGGGTGACTGCTGCGAGCCAATGAAAAACAGACCGAAAGCTAAATCGGGAAACAATAGTCTGTGATCACTGCCCTCATTCAATTTGAAAACTTTCTGCTTTTCTCGCGGAGCCGAAAAATTCCTTTAATCGTTACCCTTTTGCGGGTGATGAAGACATGCTCAGAACTGTTAAGGTGCTTGTTTTTACATTTTTCGCGTTATGAAAAGGGCATTTTACTTCTGCCCGTATTATGACATGAACTTAACAGCTCGTAACACGTGGCATTCGACACAGCGACGCGTGCTAAATGCCTTACAGTACGTCGCTGTCTCCTAAGCATGCGCCTTTGTTCTTCGAGCTGCGTTTATCCCGCAAAAGTAATGTTCAATCCTAGGTCTTGCGTTGAGGCGCGTTGCATGTACACAGGTCGCCAAAAGTATACTGAAATTTAAATGCAGGCGAGATGTAAGAGCTCACTTATACTGTGCTATTTCAGGGCGCGTTAAGGAACCACACTTGGTTTTATTAAAACAGTGTCTTTAAGCTCCGCGTCCCTTGTAGCCCGCGTGTCACTGTGTGGCGTTAAACCTCGCATAAAAACACCAGCGGCCAAAGTATGCTATGCTCGACATTGGTGCAAAATTAAAATTGTTCTGCCTTCAATGCGCATTGCTTGAAAATGAAGGTATTATGGGCAGATCCGAGAGTCAAAATCATAGTGCGTATGTTTTTTCTAGGCGTTGTGCAAATACATCGATGAAATTAAGCTTATTTTACTCTAAAGTTATGCGTGAGCAGGCTTTACCGGCAGATTGTTCCTTGAGTTAAACGGAGTGTACACTGCCCAAGTTCGGTGCTTTGCGCACATGCGGAACTCCGTTGGCTGTGAAGTGTAGCGATACCATATAAATGCAGCGCCCTGGATCCTGATGACGCGTCCTGGACACTGGAGCACCCTGGATGAAGGAGGGGTCCTCGAAGCGGGACACACATCAAAGCTAAAAAAAATTGTGTCATGAAGCGTTAGTTTCTCGTCATTGTTCGTTGTTGTTATCAACGATAGAAAAAGGCCACTTCGGAATAAGGTATACCTTGCCAAAAATGCCTTAGCATCAGTGTTCAAAAAACTGCGAATGTCCGATTTTACGACGCAGCGGTTTTCTTTCATTTCTCCATTCTGCCTACTATCTTTCATTCCCGCTGCCTCAGCTCAGGTGCCTCCATAGTGATGGCAGATGCCGGGGCTGCTAGCAAAAATGTTTCCTTGCTTTTGATTTTATTATCTGTTTTTTTTTTAATAAACAGTACTAGTACTATTTGGGCTAGGCACGAGAGTTGCAGAGCGAGGCAATAAAACCTTCTGTTAGGTCACGGCTTAATGACCTATGTAGCCTGCCCAGGCATGCCAAATGATTTCTGAGCAAGCAATTTAAAACATAAGAAGGAAATTTTACGTATATGGACATAGAGTTGTCAGATTTTGATATAGGCAAAAGGCTGCTGCGCGTACAACTTTCTAAAATTTGATATACGCAAAAGGCTGTTGCGCGTAGAACTTTCCAACTTGATCTTGAACGTTGCGCGACATACGTTTTTGTTGAGTATATATCTCGAATGCTGTTAAACCTAAGTACCAGAAACTTTGTTTTCGAACATAATTTCATTCTACTGCCTGTGACCAATTTAGGGCCGGGTTAAGTATGTATAAATACACTCTTGTTTAAGAATTGCGAGGTAGGTACACAAAGATATATGGTTATCATGTTTTATGATATGGGTGTTACTATCCCCTATGGGTGTTACTTGTTTTCTTAATACAGAAGATTCTAGTACAGCCTTGGAATGCGCGACCTTCTCCGGGCAGTACATTCATGTTACTTTTTAGGTAATATAAATATGTATTCACAGTGTGATTCTGAAAAAAACATCGAGTGGCTGCAACTGGTTTTCCTCTCGTTCGTGCACATCTTTCTTAGAGCAGTTTACTTTCGAATTCTTTCCAAAAATGCATCCAAACGCTCAGACGTGGCGGGATATTATTGTTCTTTTATTCTTCAGCAAGGCTCTCTGGACCGACCGCTCTGGAGACGGTACTTCTTTTCTGCTGTAGTCACCGGAAAACTTCGCAGTTATCGTTACCTTTTAAAATCTTCGAGTTTGTCAAGAAAGTACCATTCTGACTTTAATTCACCACAAACGTTACATGATTTGAACATATGGCTAGGAACGAAAGATCAGCTGCATATTTTTTCCTTCGTACGGCATAACTAGCGGCGTTCTCGTCATGCCTTTCGAGCGCCGTTGTTGGCATTTATGAGCCGCAGCTCTGCACTAGTGTCGCCGAGGGCATTCTTTGCGACGCAGCTGTAAAGGTCGATGTCCTTGTGTTGCACTCGGCGCAAGTAGGAGGTACGCCGAGCTTCGTCGTTCTCGTGTCTTTCTACTTCGGCATTGCCGACGTCTGCTCGCAATGAACCGCCGTGCCCGCGTTTGGTCCAGTAAACCACGGGCGCAGGATGGCCTCGAGCACCGCAGGAGAGCGTTGCAGTGTCCGGACCTTCTGCTTCTGTTCCTTCAAAGTTGATTGCCACAATCTCGGGTGGGTCTAGATGGGAAAAAGTGAATAAAGCTAAGTGAGCACATATTGCATTTCCTACGTAATGTTACAGCCCTAGAGATATAACCAAAGTCAGTGGTTATTTTTTGTAGGTATGTGCAGGGTCTTTTAATTAAGAAAATACAGATGCCGTCATCTCTATGAGCGCGAAGTCAAGAGTTTAACGGAAGCCCGTCTGGTCTGGATGTGAACAAGGATCCCGTGCTAATAAGGCTCCCGCCTGGGAGCCGAAACGTCGTTTCATCTTTCTTTTGCTGGATGACTTTTATGAAATAATGTTATAGCCCTAGAGATATAACCAAAGTCTGTGGTTCTTTTTCGGTAGTTATGTGCAGGATCCTTTAATTAGGAAAATACAGATGCCCTCGTCTCATCTTGCCGCGAAGTCAAGAGTTAGATGGAAGCCCGTCAGGTCGGGATGTGAACAAGGATCCCGTACAAATAAGGCTCCCGCCTGAGAGCCGAAACGTCGTTTCATCTTTCTTTTGCTCGATGACTTTTATTCTTCGTTCATCCTCTACTGACAGTACGCTGACTACATTCATTCCACCTCAGGTCCCGCTTGGAAGAGTCTATCGCATCCACTGATGCGAGCACTTGTGCATAAAGAGGCTGAAGTTTACAGATTGATGAAACGAGCACTGATTTTTTTAGTCAGCTGTAAATAGTCGTTTGCTGCTTATAAGTGGTACGAACTATTGCACTCAGATCTTGCAGCAAATGAGATATTTCCGCATTAGTTGGGTATAAACAGTCTTTTGCTCCATATAACCTTCAAAAACTATTATTCATATCGTGTAGTTAAGTTGATATTTCGCATTAACCGGACATAAATTGTAGTTTGCTGCTTATAAGCGGTGTGGACTATTGTTCATATCGTGCAGCAAACGAAAATTTTAGCATTAATCGCACATAAAAAGTAGTTTGCTGCATATAGGCAGTACAAACAATTTCATTCGTGTCGTGCAGCAACTGACATATTTCCTCATTGGTTTCAAATATTATGTTCCTCAAGGCTTTGTATCGTACATTTTAATGCACTTTAATTATGCCAGCTGGTGGTGAATAAATTGTTTGTCTATATATATATATATACTTTCATATTTCATCGTAGCTGCGTGTTTCGACAGTAATATTCCTGAACGTTTAACCCTTGCGATCTATACCTTTATGTCAGTGCGCTTAGTTGCAACAGTTGTCAAAATCAAACTTATGGAGAAATTTAGCTGCGAATTATGCACATTTAGTCCCAGGAATGAATATATTTCCTAGAGGATTGGGTTCACATGACGTTTGAGGTAATGATTGGAAAGTGTAATTAGTGAAGATATATGATGAATTGAATATGGATTTATATAGCTCAAGGGCATCTATGGCCAAAGAGCGCCATGGCACAAAGTATTTTCTGTTACTAAAGGTGCAGTCAAAGACCCGTTTTCCAAGCATTTCAACCCTGATAAGCCAAGCACCACGCAGGGAAAAGATTGTACCCGTTGTATCACCGGTGGGTATCCGGTGGCACTGGGGATCGAACCCCGCACCTCCCGCATGGGAGGCGGATGCTCAACCACTTGGCCACCGCTGCGGTCAGTGAAGATATATAAGAGGGCTAACATTACGTGCAGAACTAAATTCACCGTTTATTCAAACAACTGATTACTTTGAGCTGTGAAACAAATTTAATATTTTTTTTTACTTTTTAATTTAGTCATGCGAAAGTCACGCTTACAGTACATTACCTGCTACTGTTTACTGTTAGTGTTTAGAGGCCATTTTCTCTGTCTTCCTGCTGCCTTCCTGTCTTCCTACGTGACAATATTTTGACTTTTGTAACTTCTCTCTCTCTCTATGTAAAGCTTATTATTTTGCCCACTGCTTTCCCTTCTATAGGTACTTACAGAAAATTTCCAGAGAAATTCGCCGATATGCGGTTGCAGAGGCGCCGCTCCCCACGGTGCATACGTATACGCCAGCATCTCGTCTGCTTAAGGTGGTCATATTTAGCCATTCGCCTTTCGCAAGGTGAGCAGCTGAAATTAAGAAATTATAGTTATAAGTTATAAGAAATTATAGTTAAAAGGTGCACAGGTCGTAGTTACTACAAATCGTCTACTACATTATCCACTTGCCAACTATCTAGCCGTACTGTCCCGATCACTTTGAAGAACAACTTGAAATCAAACTCTAAACCAAAACAGGGCTTCGAAAAATTAAACAATAACAGGATGCCAGCAAAGTTAGCCCAGCATGTACTGGCGCCTGGAAAGTGGTATTCATTTGATTTTACGACGCCGCCAATTATTATAAAAATAGGGATATGCGAATACTCAAGATTTATGAATAGAAAACCGAATATTATAGTTCTCTATTCTCTGAAAGAATCAGATACTGCATGTTCAAAATTATTCCAAATTAATCCAATCCGTTCCCAAGTTTTCGAATAGTTCTCGTAAAAGTGGCCAGAAGTTTCAATAGGGCATGCCATACGTTCTTCCAACGGCTATTTCAACACGAGGACTCATCCCGATGCTACAAAAGGATGTCGCAGCAGTCAGTCTGTGCGGGAAGAATGGTTCAGCGCCCCGTGCGCAGTGCATTTTTGCGGCGTTCAGATTGCCCATAAACGTGGCCTTCAGGTTTTTGCAACCCGACAGTGTTCCCAAGGGGTAGGAAACCCTGTTTCCGTGCCCGATATTGGAATCCATAGCTCATTATCGCCTCTATCATCTGTACTGAGATTTGACGCCCTGTTCGTTCTCTGCCGTTATCGCTAAAAAAAAAAGGCCATATTCCCATGCACATGCAAACACGGTCAGAGTTCACATACTGACTTCATCTTGAGCGTCCCCTAGTCAAGATCAGTGTTGCGACCTATGATGGTTGCAGCTTTGCCGCTAATTATAGCGCCGCTGCTAGCGCTTCGCTGTTTCACGTGTATTTCACACAGGTACCGAATAATCACAAAAATTTTCAGTTCGTAGTCACTTAGCTTTTTTCACTATTTCATTCGTATTCGATTCGGTAGAAAATCTAGCCTATTTGTGTCCATTTCAGTTTCGAAAAAGCTGTCTTCGGATACCTGTGTTAAACCATTTTGAGTCATCGGGTCAATGTGCATAAGCAACAGACATTCCGAGACAAAGAGTAGGCTTTGGAAAATTTTTCTCACGAGATTTGGTGTTCTGTGCATCTTCCTTCAGGAGCTCGCGGCGCCAAGTGATCGGCTGCCTGGAAGTGCTCCTGGCAACACACCTCAAAGAAGCACTTTCCCCAAGGTACGCAACCACAGTTGAAGGACTTGAGAGAAACTCATCAAATAACGAAGGCCCTTTGGGGAAGAAAGGAAATAAAGGTATGCACGCAGAGTTGAGTTTGATGAAAATCATTTGTTTCAAACATATATCAATCTCACTCTGTTATTCAGAGAAATTTGCGTGCACCGCACTGAGCGCCTATACGATTTTCGTCCTCAAGAGCACAAGCACTCTTTTGACATGAATATTGAATTCCTTGAGGTAATTCTTCGCAGAACGTGCGGTTTATATCTGACCTATTCTGGCACTCTCCTTTTTACACGCCATTTTGACTGACATCATAAAAAAAATAAAAACATTGCACAAAAATTTTTAATATACTTCAGACAGCAATAAGTTCTTTTACCTTACGACGAGGTTGGTTGCACTGATCAAGAGCTCTGATCCGTATATTTAACAAAGACGTGCTTCACCGTGTTTTGATTTTCGAGCGTGTATTTCAATTGATGTTGTTTGGTTAATCTATATATGCGGTGTCCAATTGAATAAAAATCATTTGCCAGTTTAGCATATGTTCCTGGTATTTGTTCTGTTAATCTCTCTTAAAACAACATATGTTAAGCATGTACGTCCACCAGAGTAAAGAGTTTCTTTTGTTGGGAAACTTTTTACGATGTACAACCTAGTAACTATCTCTGGTCGATATTTTAGGCAGTATCTATTTATGCTTAGAGACTCCTTGCTGAAATTTCTCATCAAGTTACTCCCAAAAAAACATAAACGTGCGCGATTATTTTTTTTTATGAAACATGTACGCTGGTGGAGGGGCAATATTCGCACTCTTTTCTGCAACGTAAAGGTACTAAATGCATAGTATAATAGAATATAGGTCGCTTTTCTCTCGCGTAGTCACCTTATTTGTAAATCCATCCGAACTGCGTCTCACAAATAGAAATCTCTAGCGTGAACTGCAGACTGGCCCTGAGAGCTTTTGTTTTCCCTCATTGTATCCACATTATCGGCTCCAAAAACGTGTAGTTATCAAGACTGCGCCTGGTAAGAGCACATCCTGGCCGATGCCTTCATAGCGCCACTCAAATCTTGTTGGGTACCTAATATATCATAAGAGTACCACTGTACATTACAGCTTTTTGATCATGATTATGACATACAGTGTACGTCTAGTATAACTAACAAAATTGTTTTTTTTTCTTAGAATGCGAAAGAGCAAACGTATTTACACTTTGCTTATAACTGATCTGTTTTGAAAACGTAATGTTGGCGAAAGAAGGCGTAAGCTCAAAGCAGCATTTGCGCTCTTCGCTTGAGTACGTCGTACATACCAGTCACTTCAAGGGCGGTGTATTCTGTTTTCACGGGATTTGTGTTGACTTGGCACGCGTAAAGGCCGCTGTCTTCGTATCCAGTTCTTTCAATATGGAGAGCGTAATAGCCACCCCCATCACTTTTCACAGAGAAGCGGCTGTCGTTTAATATCACAGATGATCCCAGTGAAAGCACTGTTGAGTCATCAATGCGAATCCAAGCAATCTAAAAATATAAAATGAAATTAAAAACGAAAATTACGTCCACGTACAATAGGAAAGAACATAAAGTCCCTTGAAGTTTGTTCTATTGACAACGATAAGTTGGATTAAAAGAAACTTCTTGCAGAAGGCTTCAGCAGGCATGCACCCCAAAGTGAACAAGGCAGGGAGCAGCCTCAGGGTGCTTGCGAACGTTTCGACAAGGGGACTTGTCTTCGCCTGGGCAAAGTGTTCATCACTGGCGAAGTTCAAAAAGGACCTCCGCTCTGAGGAGAAATTCCTGTGTGAGAGAGCAGAGTGTGATGTCCGAAGGTTTTTAGGATAGGGAGCGTAAATTTTAAAATTCTTTTTTGCGCACACAAAAACGACCCAATAAGTGGCCCAAATTCGCTGTTCCAATGCGCCAATCATATTTCTATTTTCGAAGTTTCTAAACTGATACGACTATTACTAATGGCCACCTCTATATCTAGAAGCACGCAGCAGAGGATCACGCACTTGAACGCCTGCCAGTTTACTTTCAAACGGCGGCACAAGCGCCACGTCTCCTGCCGTGTGTTGCCGTGGTCGCTGCTCACTGTTACTAGCTGCTCCGGGATGCGGCATAGATGGTCATGTGTCATGTGCGTCGCTGAGTGACGTCAACTTGTGGGCTTCCTGAGCCAAATAAACAACCCCGCTATTTTGGAATGCCACGAGTAATGGACAGAATTTTTTCACTGAAAAGGCTCTCAGGCCCAGCTACCAAACTGAAGCTGAAGCCAGGCGCCTCACTGTATTCATTAAAAAAGTGGTAGAGTTTTAATGTAGTTAGACCGAGCTAACGTTTGACAGCATTTGTTTTGCCTGGTCGGCTCGGTTTTGTTTCGCTGGTTAGTCAGGGCATCTGGCGACGATATTAGCCTTAAGTATAGTGAGCTCTGATTGAGGTTAAGCTGGTCTGATCTGTTCGCACCGCAGATGGAAGTTGATGAACACGACGATGTGCAATGCACAGAGCGAGAGTGTGCTCAGACAGTGTGTCCGAGGCGTGATCGGCTGCGGTGATAGCAGTGGCCTGGTGCAGTGGCCAGCGGAGCCGATCTGTTAGCGCCGGCGCGGTTTCGAAACCAAGCCGCGGCATTATTTTATTTCGGCGTGGGATGTTGCTATGCTAGATTTTACCAAGGTCAACTTCAATGTCAAGCTTCACACGAACTCGGTAACCCGGTTAGCCCTTGAGAGGTAGTGCTTTCGCACTAAAATAACCATAAAAATTTAGCTGTCCAGCTTACAACTTTACGGGATTCTCCACTCCTCGGACGGCCGCCACCAATGATATCACTGGGCTGGTGATGCTGCTTTATACCTCCTAGAGCATTTAAAAAAAATTACTGGTGGCCTTCGATTAAACCGTCAGTGCGCAGACGGCTCTTCCTAACATGAAATGTCGTATGAACGAATGTCACCTGAATGATCTCTGCAGCTACAAAATCTCCACGAAATGCCACGCCGAAATCACTTTGCATGCCGGATAGATGTGTTTTATTTCAACTGCTTGCAATACAGTGAAATTGAAGCTGACAAAGTTGTATTGGAAAAATAAATTGTACTGCTTTCGGGCAGAATGACACATCTTTACAGAGATGCATCAATATTTATCTGACAAACATTGCACTGATTAAATTCTGAAGGCACTTGGATTGCGAAATCTCGTATTGCCGTGCTTTCACTAGCGTAAATTCGGGATTCCATATGTGCTTTACTTTGGTACTGATGCGCCGCTCACTTTTGGCTTGACTGGTATCTGATCGTATTCGCTGTCACATTAGCCACGCCTTCAGCTTCAGGCGGATGTCTATAGGAAGAAATTGCCACGAGAATTTGAGAAGTAGCTGCCCAAAAGTGTCGAAAGGAGTCTAAAGCACTTGCTTTCCAGCAGTTACTCGCATCGAAAAAGTTACGCCCATAAAAGCATTGGTGACATCACGCAGTTTACGATGCTGGCAGAAAATTTTTCCACTTCGTAAATACTTCTGCGTGCAGACTGCACGTGTGGCGTTTTCGCCACTGGGAAATAAAAGCATTTTCTTAAGCTCGTCTGAAGTTCGCAGAAGTGGTGTTTGCAGTGTTCCCCTTTTCTTAGCGTCAATGGGGGGGCCTATAACGCAAAACGACTTCCTCGATACAAATTGTTAGGTAATGCAAGAGACCTCGACTCACCTTGTATCGACCCAAGTCGTTCAGTCGACATTTTAAATGCACTTTACCCCCTACTGTCGCTGTAACATTTTGCGCAACTCCATTGGGGTGGATCTCGTTTGCCGGAACAATATCGTCGACATTAGGTGGAACTGTCGGGGTTGATGTGGCTGCAAACAATAGAGAAGGACGGGCTCTTTCACCTGAAGCCATCAGTTTTCCATCCTGATTTATTCGCCTTCTACTTCCATCGTTGCCGTTTGTTGAAAACCTTACACAGCAAGTAGCAAATGGAAGGGTCTTCTCCCTATTTACAAGAGCCTGAATATTCGAGGATCAGTTTCGTGCTTAATAGAGTGGCTTCATGTGCGGTAGGCATTAAACTGTTCGGGAAAGGAGCAAATCTGCAGTTTCGGTCGGTAAAAACATTCCAGCCTCGCTGAGAGCCTCCTAAGAGGCTGCGTTCTGCTACTCAAGCGCTTGCTTTATAGACAGCCGCCTGCATTCACCGGTTCCAACAGTACAGAGAACGAGCAGAATGCTCACTGTTGCGCTAACAGCGTCGGGTGAAGCCACATATGTGCGAATTCCTAGACTGTAACTGATTACTTAATATGCATCTTTAGTGTTACGTATGGCGAAAAACATTCTACGAAACGGCCACACGTTTTCAATGTATGTAGCCCAGAGATATTTACCGAGCGCTATACTGCTACGTGATATTCTTTTAGATTCGGCGCATTCCTCTCCATGCAGTGTTTTCACCGGCCAGTGCTAAGGTGAGTGAGCAAGCTTCAGGGTATTATCACACGCGCCATCAGCAACTGCCCTGATTAGCCAAACTCAAGGAGGGCATTCATCAGATCACTTATGGCTTTAAGCATTGTATCAAGGGCAGAGTAGCGATAGCATTGCGCTGTCACTTTAGCATTGGCTGCTGTGGCCCAGAATCATTTTATACGGGTCGCCCATGCACCATAACTAGGTGGCAGACTTCCACTGCTCCTCTTGCGTGTCTGCATTCTAAACTTAGCTTGTTCTTATGCACCACTGTACATCTACGCAGTAAACTGGCTTCGTTCATTCCAAAAAAACAGCAAAGGGTTAATGCACGTGAGCCTTACACCCTCGATGTCTCTCTCACACGTGAAGCACGATATAAAGACATGGAGACTCTGTAGAAAAGGCGGCAGTACGGTTTGTTTGGTGTTACGAACGATATTCTACTTTCCTTTCAATTTAATATACAGGTGAATAAGCTATGTAATTCTTTACCTCCATTTCATACCTAATAAAGCCATGTATAAAGAAATTTCTTCAATAAAGCCAATAAATATTCTTGGCCCAGGAGATAAACTTCGTCCGCGGCGGCTGCGTTTTTATGGAGGAAAAACGCTAAGGCGCCCGTGTGCTGTGCGATGTCCGTGCACGTTAAAGATCCCCAGGTGGTCGAAATTATTCCGGAGCCCTCCACTACGGCACCTCCTTCTTCCTTTCCTCTTTCACTCCCTCCCTTATCCCTTCCCTTACGGCGCGGTTCAGGTGTCCAACGATATATGAGACAGATACTGCGCCATTTCCTTTCCTCAAAAAACCAATTATTATTATTATAAACTTCGTAACTGATTCCTTTTATGCGTGTCTATAATTTACAAATGAGAGCACATCTTTCTCTAAATGTTTCTTCGCACATTTTAAATACCTATCTCAGTTACTGAGCATTGCACAGCCCGTAAGTAAGTTTGCCTGCTTGTATAAACCTCGTAAAAAAGAAAAAAAGCTACAGAAAATAAAACAAAAAGAAATTTCCGTGTAATACACATACCGCGAAACTGATTGTTGCGTTTGTGCTTACCTGTCTTAGTCGCGAATTCTTCAATTCTGAAGACATGGACGGCTTCACCACGGGAGTTTTTAGCAATGCACCTGTAATCACCGAAATGTTCTCTCCTGATAACTGGAAACGTCAGAATCGTTCGAACTTCATCTCCTTTTCTGTACTCTTCGCTGATACTTCGATCATCGCTGCTCATTGTAATCAAGTCGCCGTCATCTTCAACCCAGTAAACGTGAGGTGCTGGGTGACCACGCGCGATACAGACAAGCTTGATGCCTCTTGAGCGTTCCATTACCTTCTGCACTTGCTTGACAGGGGAAGAAATTTCAGGAATATCTGCGGAAAGAGCGTAACAGTTATCGAGAACATGGAGAATATGCCCTCACTACTTTTATGGCACCTACCGCATAAAACATTTCAGCGGTCTGCTGCTCCTGAGATAGTATTGACACAGCAAAGAGAAAAAGACCTGAAGTATTAACTCTCTGCCGCCTTACGTGTTAATGCGCCTCCACATCCAAAAATTTGGTGCTCCTGCCAGGGGGCATGAGCTGCAGACAGTGATCGCAGACCGTATACAGAGTTAAGCATAGCGTGGCCCGCGATCAGTTACCTTCAGTTGCTTCCGCGGGGTGGCACAGTGCGGGCGCAGATCGCCCGGAGGGCGCCAGATGGCGCTACGTGCCCGTCGCTGCATGCACGCCTGCTGCATCGGGACCAATCAGCGCGTGCGTAGTGGTGCTCTGCGCAAGCGTATCACGGTAGCGTACCATATATCGCGATACGCTACAACTCTCTAATGGTCCGGGAACCGGCAATGCTTCTTTAAAAGGGCTCCTGCTGCCACTTGCAACGTTCACGCGTAGCGTAGCTCTCTCGCCTGCAACCATCGCCGGTGGTGCTGAGTCTGGGCGGCACATTGTGCGGTGCGCAGGTGGGAACTTTCTTGCGCCGACGCTGATTCTTTCCTTGCGAAAGTGACGGCTACTGCTTGCGGCACATCCTTTCCACCAACGTTCATACTGTTCCGCTATCCAAGTAGCGCCATCCCTTCTGTAGCGCGGCAACCATCCGCTAACCCGGTCTTGTTCAGCCAGTGCGAAATATCGAGTAGTCACGCGATCAGCGAGAACTCTTGCTCGTGTTGGACTCGTCGCGTTATTGAGCTACGAAGCTCGGCCGGTTTGGGCTTCGTGTAGCAGGTTTCGCTGCAAATATTTCACAGCACGAACACGGTACTCGGCAAAACGTTACTTTATCGCAGCTGTTACGGGTGGTTGTTGCATTTTAACGATAAAGTTGTGCTGTTTTTTCTTTTATGCAAATTGAAGTACTAAAGCGGCTATCACAGCTGCACATTGTCGAAATCAGCGCAGGATTTCTGGCTCGGCAGCTTGCACAGGTAAATCTTGGCGACTCATTTAATTTTACGCTAAACAACTATTGTAATCGTTCCGTTTACAGCTGCGCTGTAAATGTGCATTACTGTGCATCATATTTTTGACTGTTTAAACATGTCGCTAATCCATTCGTTCTCCGTACTGTTTAGGTGTCCACTCCATGGTTGCTGGGGAACCTTTACTTGGAATTTATTATTACTAGAGCAGTAACGTTCACATCAGCAGAGCGTCCGAGAGGCTTTTGGAAGCGTTTGGCGGCGTATTATGACCGCATCTTCCTCCCGATGATAACAACCGTGGCACAATGCACGAGAGACGGCTTGCTTACACTGGCTGGTTACCTGATCGCGGTGAGAGCTTCGCGTGCTTAGTCATCAGGGGTTACCACATGCCGTAGCCGAAGGCGACGAAAGGAGAACGGGGCACGCTCGTCGGAAGCGGCCTAGCTACCAATAGTGCTCAACCGACAAACAGACCATTAACAGCTATTCCCTGCAAACAATATCCCGCAGTCTCGATGCTGTTCCAATTACGAAGAGCTTCAAATGGTGTGTAGTATTTGAAAGCGCGGTCTTTGGCATCAGCGCTGCTCACGAAAAGCATCGGAGCTATTCGGCTGGCGCAACGACAAATCTAGTGATGTGTATTCAAGCTGTTTCAACAGCGGTGGCCATAAAACCATCCAATTCACGATGTACTTGGGCTTCTAGCCAAAATTTGGCATGTTATGAGAGGCAATCTGCCACAGCCAGCTTCGTTCCAGCATTTTGCTTATTTTTCCTGTCTGTAAGCGGTGGTCTATCACAACTGCGCGAAAATGTCCTAGGATTGTTCCTTGGAGGTTCAACTCTACGCATCTTCTTTCCCTTCTTTGTCCGGAACAGGTGAGTCAATCCAAAATGAGATAGCAGTCCGCCTTGGATCACCTGTCGGTGGCCTTCGTTCATGCCAAAAATAAGGGTTAACTACGAAGGTAAAATAAAAAAAATTCGCGAACTTTTGCCATATATCTTCCTGACTAAGGCAGTTTTCCTGGACTTACGTCCCTGATGAGTAATTGAAGAGTGAAAGCTTTCGGTGGTTGTCTCAAATATCAGGCTTGACAAGCAATTACCGAATTTCGGTTCTATTCAGGTCCCTGGAGGTGCACATCTTGGAAGTTATCCATGATTATCCATAAAGAAACCGCATAATTCTTAAGGTCGCGATATGTATCCACAAGAAATGATTGGTTTACATCTAAGCAAACACGCCATTGACCATATAACTGAACTCTTCTCGTGATTCGAAAAGCAACTGCACTTAGTTCATATCTTTTGTGCCTGCCATATCTGTTTTCTTCGACAGTAATTCCGTTGTACTCGGTGCTCCGGTAGTCCTCGGCTTTGAATTACAGCCCTTTAGATAGTTTTAACACCCAATTATTATTTCTAGAGCATTTATTAGTGCTAAAGGGGCCACAAATTGCTCTATGGCAAAGAGCGATTAAACTTATTCACTTGAAATAAATCAGAATGCAGGTGGCTTTTCAGAGCCCTTCACTACGGCGTCCCTCATAGCCTGAGTCGCTTTGGGACGTTAAACCCCCGAAAATATAAACACAAACATTATACAGTAAACTTGATTTCATTTGATCGTAAAGAGTGAAGATGCTACTATAATGCAGCAGCGCCAGTTCCGTAGTTACCCGTTCGCAACACTGCGCAAAAGATGCACGCTTTGAGGAATTTCTTGATCGCCAGGTCGTTTTATTTTTTAAAGCACGCGATAAAAACGGTCACGCCATACCGAAATACGAACTTATTTTTCTTCGTGTTTTCCTGCTAAAAACCAGGCTGTCTAACTATAGCAAACTGCGAAGTAATTCCAACTGTCTCGACTATCCTAATATGGTAAAATAAAGATGAAAAATTGGTCTGACGTTAGAGCTGGTGCGGCATCGAAAGTACTCGAAACCATTTCACTGTTGAATGTAGGTCCTGATTTCCAACCTCAAGTTGACAAATTGGAACAATTTTCTGAATAATTAAACTAAGACGCACATAAAACGTGCTCTGATAAAATATTCTTTTTAGCCCCTTGCCGTCATGACAGCAGAGAGGCAGACTATCGACAAATGGGCTGTGGCTGAGTTGGAACTGTATATTATGAGAATTTCTGCCTATAAACAGAAAACTAGTTGACGGTGGCAAGGGCAGCAAGATATTGAAAATGACCTAAACACTCTAAATAAGGCCAATACAACTCCGAGAATGGTCTTGCATATCGCAGAAGCTACCCACTGAACTGTAAACATTCCAGAGGAATGAGGTAGCGTCTAACGTAGCAAAAAAAGTGATCAGGCCACCTGCTGGTGACAACAACAAAGAAAAACATTGCAGCTTCGTGGAAATATTTACATCAGCCTGATGCTTACATTGTGCACATATTTCTAACAGAAGATTTCGTTCACATTCCACTGGATAATGTATAACTTGTGTTACGGGGTACACACGCCACTTGCTTTGAACTCACTTGATTTACCTACCAATGATTGTGCTTTGCTTAACTTTTGAACACCATTAATACACTTTCATCAAAGCTAATAGTTGAATATTCATTTCACGTTTGTTATAACAGAATGTTTACTGTCATAAAAACTGAAATAAAAATAAAACAAATATGCTTACAATTGACCTCCAAACCGAACCGCTTTGTTGCAGCTGGTGGCACATCATTGCTGGCGGTGCATACATATGTCCCGGCATCGTTGCGATTTATTCTTGTTAAATTCAGCCATTCTCCTTCTACCTGCTTTCGAGCTGTAGAAGAGAAAAGTGACAAAAGTTAGGATGCACGAAGTGATTGCAAGAACTTTTGGAATTCAAATGCAGATTCTGGGTCTTTTGTTTCAGTTTAAAAATTAAAGGTTGGCATGAAACGCCCGCTAAATATTGCCGGCATAGCGATGTGAACAACTGGGAGCTGAAAAATGTGAGTCGCTTCACCAGCGTTGCAACTTAGCCGAGCAGACAAGGCTGGAAAAGCCATTTATGCCAGCCGCCGCGGTGGCTAAGTGGTTATGGCGCTCGGCTGCCGGCAGCCCGAAAGACGCGGGTGCGATCCCGGCCGCGGCGGTCGAATTTCGATGTAGGCGAAATTCTAGAGGCCTGTGTACTGCGCGATGTCAGTGCACGTTAAAGAACCCCAGGTGGTCGAAATTTCCGGAGCCCTTCACTACAGCGTCTCTCATAGCTTCAGTTGGTTTGGGACGTTAAACCCCTATCAAACCAAAACCATTTACGCTGAAGTAAAGAAAAATAAAACGTGCTTCGCGTAATAGATGCGTGGGGCTTGCTGGAAAGAATACTGCCGTATAAAGGTTGTAATCGCAAGCTCTTTCCGATGTGCACTTTCAAAATAACATACTTTCTGGTACAGCTGCACAAGCAGGTACGTACAACCGGCCACTTGTTAAGCGTCTATACGCGAGCGCCGAACAAAGGCTTGTACACCAACCTAAAACAAGAATGTCGAGGAAGTGCATGCTCTGTGCAATGGCTTATCGATGCCACATAGGGCTGTACGTATTCTTATTTATTGCTCGCGTGATAGTGTGGAAACAACTGATAGGACGATCATGAGTCCTGTTACGAGAAAGCTGTGCGAGCAGCTCAATTGACCCTCGCTAATTGGTTCGGTGCTTTTGCACTAATTAATGCTTTCACTCCAAGCCGATGCTTCACACACGCGGCACAGTTTCTCTGTAGGGTGAGAGTGGGCGGAGAGGATTGAGTGGGTCGGGAAGGGGGGGTGGGCGCTTCCGGAACTGTGGGGGTGGGAGGTGGTTTACACGTCTTCCGCGCTTTGCAGCAGCATGCGTGACAAAGCGTGCCATATCGCTTCTAGAACTCTTCCTCTATATGTCATTTGAAACGTTTAATGCAGCAGAATGGCATCCTTGGCGGTATTTCGTGGCCATTGTTTAAGCCATCATCAGCGGAACTGTGGGCGGCATGTAGACCGTTCTCTGCGCTTGAGTTCAAAAGCTCACCATGCTACCGGCTATTCACGCACAGCAGTTTGTTAAGAGAGTGGATACACGAAATTTAGCGGAGTGTGCTTTTGCTCTGGAATGATGAGTACTACATTAGTAGACATGGATCACCATGTAAAATTCTTCAGCGTTCAATAAAGAATCTGTTATTGAATATTTTTTTCGTTGCAGGTTGTTTAGACTTGAGTTACCAGACGATAGCGTCGTCGTCACAGGTGAGTATGAGGTCGCGTGAGGCATACAAAAACTGCAACATAACCGCTTCATTGTCGTTTAACTCATTAAAATTCTTGCGCTAAACTGCTGCAGAAACCCGAGTGGCAGCAGGTGAATAGAGGTCTATTCTATTAACTTTTTTGTATGCCTCACGTAATCCTGTACTAAATTGCTGTCGCCTGCTGTAGCCAAAATCGCACTGGAAAATAAGTTCATTTTCAAGTTAGCTACCCAGTGTAGGCGAATTTCAGGAGGTGATTCTTTTTTTCAAATGTATTGCGCATAATTTCGCGAAATATTATAAAATATCAAGTAATTCAAGTGAAAATGCTCAGTGTGTTCAAGCGTCTGCTAACTAACAAATCAGAAATGAATAAAAGGCGAACAACACTTTAAAAAATACGAAAATTAAGAGAAAAGAGTTTGTGTCGCCCTACTTGATATCCAGAAATTTGGTTCGCACTGAGACCTGGGGAAAAGTACGGCATGAAGAATATTGGTTTCAGCCTCCCACAAGCCCTAACTCAACTACAGCTCATTGCAGAAAATCTGTGGGCGTTAAAAAATAAAAAGAGTTGGTCAGTATGATCGGTTCAGGCAACTGTGATTATGTTTTTTGATTGTATCATTTTTCGAATCTTTACAAGTTTATAGATTCTTTTAATTTTATTTTTATTTTCTTCTGCTACATAATATTCTGGGAGTATTTTGTTTGGTGATGACATGCTTTTGGTCATATTTATCTAGCATGCCAGATGTTTCTAGCATCTGAAATTTTGTGACTGTAGTAGAATAAAGAAACTCAAAGCAGAATTAGACGACAAAAGAATTGCTATATATATATCCCTGTAGCTGCCCATCATTTAAAAAAAAGGCAAGTTTACGAATTCGTGCTTTTAACTGGCATAGGCCACTATAGTTATAGCCTGTCGTCTTGCTATACTGCGCGCTCTAGAGGTTTGTTTTGGTTTACGGGTGGTTTAGCTTCCCAACTCGATTCAGGCTCTGAAGGACGTTGTAATGGAGGACTGCGGAAATTTCGACCACCTGGGGTTCTTTAACGTGCGCTGACATTGCACAGTACACGAGTCTCTAGCATTTCGCCTGCATCGAACCCGCGTCTTTCGCGTCAGCCGCCGAGCGCCATAACCACTGAGCCACCGCGGCTTTTTTTTTTCTTTATTGTCACTGAGACACCGCCTGGGTACGCGCGCTCTAGAGGTCTTTATACTATATTCTTAAGACAATTCCGGAGAGGCACTGATATCGCGATTATGCATAATCATAGCTGCACCACTATAAAGTATGCACACTCCAGTGTTCCTGTTCAAGTTGTTGGCACTGTTACACTACTGCTCTGATTCTGCGAATATGTCGTTTCCCCTCAGACAACACTCCGATACGTTAGAAACCTGAGTAAAGCCGAAAGGCATGTGTTACGCCCCACACATATGCCGCTATTTTGTTTTCATTTATTATAATGAAGAACAATACTCCCCAACAAAGTAGTTTGGCATCAACACGGATCTAGAAAGTTGCCTTTGAGATGTGCCACTTATGCTATTCAATACACAGAAAGGTGGCAGCTTGCACTAGTGACATAGAACCACACGCTCAATATTCAATTTTGATTGGAAAAGAATATGGTGTTTCGCGTCTTTATTTCATGAAGAAAACAGCACGGCTCATTCATTTTCGAGAGTCCCTTGATCGGGAACATTTTGGCCACGTAATAGTGCAACACAGAGATAATTTCATTCTTATTTTTTATACTGCGTGCTACAGTTATAAACTCCTCGTTTTTTAAGGTAACGGCATTAATTCCAAGAGAAGGCAAGTGTAGCAGAGGACGCCAGAAAGTAGTCTGAATGGCCGCAATTAAGATGTTTTTGGGGACAAGTTCACCGCGGCTGGTGCAGGTTAAAGCTAATTTGAGGTCATTTCGAGAGCTTTCGTCCCGGAGTGCGATTCGAACTACCATAATTGAGGTTAGCTGCTACCCTTATTCTAGATTATTGAGTGCACCGCAGAGTTAATCACCGTGAAAATATGAACGCCCGATCTCTCAAAATTGCCAGACTCAGCCACGTAGACATAAACAGTAAAATACACTAAGAAAACTTACGAACATCACTCAGTAGCACGATTTCTTTGCCGTCTTCTCTGTGCCATTTAATCTTTGGCTGAGGTGTACCTCTTGCAACGCACCTCAAGGAAACATCCTCCCCAGCGTCAACTGTTGTGTTTCTTGAACTTGTTGGCGTATCCAGAAAAATGGGAGGGCCTGTGCGTCAAAGACGATAACAAATTTATGGAGTAGGTATTTTTGACGCTGGGCATGCCATTTCTTTGAAAGCGTCCCTCCTTTAAAGTAATGCTCGTCTAAATTTGAGCTCTACATCCCTAAAGCAGTAGCCGACATCCATGCGACCTCAATGTCACAGTGTCTCAACATTTTAATAGATAACACATATTAAAGAGAGTAGCAATAAATCTGTGCCGAATATTTCAGCCTAATTTCGTGACTTTGGACATCGGCTTGGTGATGCATCTCTTCTCTTTAATTTTTTGTAAGCGCATGCCTGTAACAAGTGTACCTCTAAATTATGAGCCCACACGGATATATTAGTTAAAAAAAAGCTTCTTTCATGTAATAAAACCGTCGATTTTTTTTCGTTTTTCTTCCGTTTAAAACTATTTAATCGATATGATTGTCCGAACGGCGTTGCGTATCAAGGAAACCAAGTCTTTAGATTTTTTGCGCAGTCGAACTGTCCTTCTTACGTCCAGATAAAAGTATTGAGACCGTTCCTTTTCTAATCAGTTTAAAGCTTTCTTAATGCCTGCCACTTTTTGCCTCGAAAAAGTGTAAAGGACTCACGTACCGACCACTTGCAAGAAGAATTTTTGGCTTTTAGTGGGAACAGTGTTTATTTGACATTGGTAGTGGCCAGCATCTTCGTATTGCACGTCGTCAATTTTGAGGGTATAAGAGTCATCGATATTCGTCACAGAGATCCTGCTGTTCCTCGTGATCACATATGAACCAATAGAAAGCAGAGCATGTATGTCAGCGTAGAGCCAAGCCACCTGCAACGTGAAAATTTCAAAGCTTTTTAGGGTCCTGCAATACTGCAATAAAAAAGTGTTAGAGCTCAAGGCCTAGCAACTTTTTATGAGGACTTCGTAAAATAGAAACGCAGAAGAAAGAGGCAAAAAAACAACGAAAAAAACTAATTTAGAACGTCCTACTCCCCCAAGCTCGCCCACTTCAACTTCTTGCTCCAACTCGCGTATTCCAAGATCCACACGAGACCCACCCGCCAGCTTAACATTCTCATGCGCAGTTTTTTTTTACCAGAAATCAGTCAAAAGCCCATGTACATGGCAATCTATAAACTACCTATTTCCCGGCCTCATAGTGAAGGGTATCGCGTATCGCTAGCGCTTCTTTTGGATGCCGCAATTTTTTGCTTGTATATTTTTGTGTATTCTGTGCAGAAAGTCAGCTACTTGTAGAAACCATGTGATCCCCGCACGATTACAAGGAATAAACTCAATTTGCAGAGATTATACAGATGAAATGTACGGCAAGGCGGACATACATATATACGTGCTCATTCTAACGTCCTAAGCTTTAAACAGCAGTCACGCCTGAATCATGCCGAAAGTACCGAGAAACGTATATCGTATAGCCCATAATTCTCATTGCTCTCATTTCTGACGTGAATTCTCACATTACCTATATATCACATAGTCTTCGTGCTCCCACAGCCCCGCATGTGTATCAAGCGGAATTTTGCAGTAGGACCAAGAGGGTAATGTTTCTATTCTCGTCAGCTCACGAAATAAGCTTTGAGTTCTTCCGAGATATAGGCGCGTCGCCGTATAAAATTTCAAAATTCCCCAACAACAGTTTGTACTAACCATGTATTAAAATGCAATGAAACACGACACGGTTAATTATCGCTAAGTATTGGTACCCTGAGTGATCCCATAGACTGTAGTTCTTACGTGCCAAGCATAAGCCAAGTCCATATGGTCCCTTATCTCCAGCAGTACACCATCAGTTAACTATGAAGCACAACGTGAACAAGTAAACACGCGATATCACAGCAAAATACATGAAGGCCTTTAATTCGTTTTAATTATGCTTTCGCACACAGCGAACCCAGTAACCGCCTGCTTGTCTTAAATTCTTGCTTTTCGGATACAGCCAATGAGAACTTGGCGCACACACTACTTGGGCGTACATGCACTTTCCTCGATTCACCTGAGAACAAAGTAAAGAGACACATTCATGATACCTTATTCTCGCATACATTAATCTAGATTACAAGGTTCCAAAACGCTGGTCGTGGGTGACAGCAAACAAGTAGTGCAAAGATGTAGTGGTGAAACTTGAAATAATACGAACTCTTTGCGCGCCCAAGTTTCGAACGGTGCAGGTCATTGAGGCTTTCCGCCCCACCGCGACTGTTATATTAGTCGTGGCCTCCATAAACTCCGGTTCCTCATGCTTCACTACAGCGCTGCTTTCCGGTGGGTGAGAAATGTAGTTTTTAGACGTTTCAGCGGGGCCGTTGTTCGGTGCAGTAAAGGTGGGGCTGTGTGCTGCAAAAGAAGCAGTAGGAAGCGTTAGGGTGGCCGTTTTGAACCGAAGTTTAAGATTGTTCAGCTGAAACCCAATTTTACGCAGTCAGTAGTGCCTGGCATGGCTTTTGTGCCATGGTATCCAGAAACGCAAAGAAACTAAAGATTTTACATAAATATATCATAAGAAGGAACAAAAAACATCCACACTCCACGGTAACCGTAACTATATTCAGACCTCTAAAGAAATAAATTCTTTATCGACAACGCGATGGACAGTGTCGCGCCCGTGTCGGCTACGTACGACAACTCTCTTCGTCGCAGGAATGTTGCGTAAGATTTTTGTCGTAAAAATTCTAGATGCCGCTGTGGTTGACTTTGGCAATTACCGTCTTGGATGACGATATATCTTGATATCACGCCGTCAATAAATTTTTCTCTACCGCTAGCAGTGCATGCTGGACTCTGCGGTTTTGTGAGACTCAATTAAGCGATGAATCTCTAATTCGCTTCATCCTGATGTATCTCCACACACGTTCCAAAGACGTCGCCAGCTACGTACTTCTTGCAAGATCTGTGCTCGCAATCGGTCACATGCCTGCACACCTTCATCCCTTCAGATATTCCTTTTGTTTTAGACAGCAATACGACTAGACTCGGTGGATTCGTGTATCTGGATTTATCCGCGTCTTTAATGGTAGCACTGCTAATGCAGATGAATATGCTCGTGTGTTCCGAAAACACGTGAAGTGAATGACGCGGTTCCCGAGGCTTCAAAGTTACATCTTTGAGGTGCTGCCTTAGTCTGGCTTATAAGGATCATATTTTTGGAATTTTCTGAATCCAGCGCCTTGATGATAATGACGGATGTGTTCATTCTTTTAAGCCCCTATCGTCTATTAATAGGCCGTAATAACCCTGTTAAACCGTCTGCAGGAGCTTTAGTTTTCCCCTTCTGCATTTTTTCTGCACTTTTTCAAATTTAACGGCTTAACAAACTGCTTATACTATCATCCCATTTTATTAGGCTTCTGTCGTCGGTGACATGAGCGCAGGTCTCTCTGTCGCCTGCTTCCCTGTTTTTTTTTTTGTTTGAAAGGTAAGGTTAAATCAGACTGGACGAAGAATTTTTGTTCATGAAAGTGAGGCTGTTAATACACTAAGTCCCGAGTGTATCTTCGAGGCGCTTGAAATATTTTTTGCAGAACTGGAATATTCTTAAGAGTAGCTGTCGTAAAGCTGGGCGTCTAGTGAACTAAAATCTGTAATCGAATACCACGGCGGAACCACTCCGATAGGCATTGCACTATTGCGTCGTTACAAACTTTAAACTGATCCCTCCACACTTAGTAAGTGGACTTAAGCTGAGAGCGGCCTCTTTTAAACTGTTATTATTCACTTAAACAACCTAGAAAATTTTTCCACAGAGCATATCATTCTTTTATGCCCATTGTAGGCAACGCTTTGAATCCGCGATGTTTTCTCATACAAAAGAAGCAGACGCTTCATGCCCTTTTGGCTAACCTACTACCTTAACCATCACGCTTATTATACCAATGAGAAAAGCAACAGGCATTTGACATTCATATAGAAAAGCATTGCCACGGCGCCAAAAATACGTCTCCAGCTCAAACACGTAACGTTTCCCTTCACAGAGTGACATAGCGCCCAAACTTACAACGTGCTATAAGAAAAGATTGAGAGAAAAGCCCACACCCTGTTATTAAACAAGCGCGGAGCACGCCTCCTTTCAAATCGCGTACACACTGATCTGCAAGCACGGCTGCAGGAACAAGTTTTCATCGAAGGTGTCCTCAGTGGTTTCGTTTTCAAGGTTGCTCCTATGACTTGTGCATACCTGTAAAAAATTTACCTCTAAAATATAAATCAACAGAGATACAATACATGAAATAGGATGCTCTCTTTTTTCTGAAATTTAAAAATGTTTTTTTTTTCTCGTTCTTCTTTTGGAGTGCCTTAATCGATTTTGTTGTCCGAGCAGCGCTTCATATGAGGCAAACCGGGGCTTTCGATTTCTTGCATCGTTGGACTGCCCTTATTAAGCGCAAATTAAATTATTGCGACCGTCATATTTGAAATCTGTCTTTCCTATCGACTGCGACGTTTGCATTAAAAAGTATAAATGATTTACTTACCGACCACTTCCACGAAGAATTCTTTGCTTTTGATGGGAACCGTGTTTATTTGGCACTGGTAATGGCCAGCGTCTCCGTATCGGACGTCGTCAATTTTGAGAGTATAAGAGTCGTTGACCTTCGTCACAGAGATTCTGTTGTTCCTCGTGATCACATATGAATCAACAGAAAGCAGAGCAAACCGGTCAGCACTTAGCCAAGCTACCTGCAAGGGGAAAATCGTAAATATTTTCAGGGCGCTGCTATGATTGCAATAAAAAAGTATGTGTGGAAACTGTTTTAAAAGCAACCCACAGAAAAAGATGTGTGGTCTTGTTAATGCTCTTAGTAAAGATCTAGACCTAACATGTGGTAATTCAGGCTTCGTCAAGCAGTAACACAAATTAGGAAGGCGACAGAAAAGGAATCTCCCAGAATTTTAGCCCACGTCTGGGACAAACAACACAGAACGATATCTCTGAAACGCACTACTCCAACAAATTCGTCGACGTTAAACGTCCGCTCCGGCTCGTTCATCCAGCACCCACACGAGCTAGCCCCACCTGCATAATTTTCTCATGCGCGTTTTTTTTAAATAACTTCAAAGACGAATTAGGTTATATTCTATTGAATACCGCTTCTCTGGCATCGCAGTGAAGTTGCCCTATAATCATATTTGAGGCCGCAAATTTTTCGTTTTGGTATGGCGTGGTGTTTTGAGCAAGAAAAAATGTTCATATAGAAGTTAAGTTCCCCGTGCAATCGCACAGATTATTAGAGCAATATGTGCTGCAAAGCAGAAATACAAACGTGCTCTCTATATCGTGATGAGCTATAAACGGAATTCGTGCCGTATCCACACGGAAAGCCTGTGGAAACATATATCAGATAACCTATATTTCTCATTCCTGATCTAAATTCTTATGTCACGCGTATCAAACGGATTTCGAGTTCCCACAACTCGCATGCAGCTGAAAAGGAACGTCTGAGCAGAACTGAGAGGGCAACACTTCCACTGCCCCTCAGGTGAGCAACGACGTCCAAACTGATCCTAGAGACTGGCAGTTCTCATATACCCAGCACAAAACAATTCCATCTTGGTGCCTAATCTCGAGCAATATCACCGTCACTAAACATGAAATACAGCGTGAGGGTAAAGACTATGTGCTCTGTCTCGAAAAATATTAAGGCAATTACTTCATTTGTCGTTCGTAAGCAGCAGAGTAGCCACATGCCAGTCTTGAATTCCTGCGGTTCGAGAGCTTAGCACTCTTTACGAGACGAGGAAAATTGCGCAAACTATCTATGTGTGCACGCGCTGTCCCCGAATCAGCTGAGAGCAAAATGAAGCAGCACATTCATGATACATACTTCATGCACGAGGATGAGATGGTTCTAAAACATTGCCTGTGTGTCACTGAGAACAACGTGTGCAGAGATCAGGTGAAACATGAAATAATACGAACTCTTTTTGCCCCCAAGTTTCGAACCGTGCACGTAAATGCGGCTTTCTGCCCCACGGAAACTGTGATATTAGTCGTGGTGTCCACAAATTCTGGTTCCACCGAGACTACAGCGCCGTTGTCCGGCGGCACAAAGGTATAGCTTTCAGCCGTTCCAACAGGGCCGTTGTTCGGTTCAATGAAAGTGGAGCTGGGTGCTGCAAAGGAAGCAAAAAGAAGTGTTAAGGGTGGCCCTTTTGATCCAAGTTGAAGACTGCCGAGATTGAACTCGATTTTTCTTAGTTAATAAAAGTCTGCGAAAGCTTTCGCAGCGTGCTAAGCTTTGTAAAATTGAGTAACACGAAATATATGATACCAAAAAGAAAACCCAAATGAACAAATAAAAAAACACACGTCCCGGTAACCGTATGTACACTCTATACTCTCGGCATCTTCGGAATCTGGCGCAAGCTTCTGGCGCAAAAATGCTAGACGCCATTGTTGTGAAATACGGACATTACCTCCGTGTACCCATCTAGCTTCCCGGTATATTTCCACGTCGTGCTCGCAACGAATTTTCTCTGTGGCTAGCAGTCTATTCTGGATTCCCATGTTCTGTGATACTCTTGCAATGAAGTCTATTTCCTTCCGTCCTGAGGTATCCTCACACCCCTTGAACAAAAGGCCAACAGAAGCCGACTTCATTCTAGATGTGTGCTCGCTATTGATCCCAGAGATTCACTCCTTCATCTCCTCACACATGTCAGCAAGTTTAGCGATCAATGCAATTAGCTTCAGGAACTTTTTGTCGCGAGAATTCTTGGATTTGTCCGCGTCTACGACAGCGCCGACACTTCTGCAGTCGCACATAGGCGCGCGTGATAGAGATACGTCAAGTTAATTATGCGGCTTCAGACGCCTAACAGAGGATTCGTTTACCACTGCCCCAGTCCCGCTTATCAAGACGACAGTCTTGGAAGGCTCAGACTTCCGGGCCTTTAAAAAACGACTATCGTTTTCTTCTTCTTGCTTCTGAAGCCGTAATGACTAAGTGTAACCGAGGTGTGCAAGCGTGCAAGGTACGTCAGTTTCCAAACGCGGCCGGCATTTCGTTGGTAATTATTAATGCTTAATAGGGTGCGGTAGCTACCAGCTGATCGCGTTGGTTTTCTGTCCACGTTGACGTCAGCACAAGCCTCTTTGTGTCCAGCTGGCCTACTTAATGGGGAAAAGTGAGGAAAATTCGTATTTTGCGATGACTTTACTTTGTGAAATGCCGACCGAAATCTTACGCTCAGGAGCACGAAAATGTGCTTCCACTAAAAGAACATTTTTTAGATTTCGCTTCGTAAAGCTCGACGTCAGCTGAAATCAAATCGGATTACCAACCACTTCACCAAGGGCCAGCAGAGAATTCGCTGATCGCGAACATCAAAGAGATTCCGTCATGCAACCTTGGTGCGTAAAGTTCCGAGACTGAGTTCATTAAAAAAATGCGTTTAACATTGAAATCATTTGTGGAGCACCCCTTCAAAATACCCTCCCTTTCAGTCTATACACAGCTTCCAACGCTTCTTGTGGTCTTGGAGAAAGTTGGAAAACAATTTTTTGGCCGGGCTGTCAACTCCTTTGTCATGGCGTTTTGAATGGCCTCCACGCTCCCCATCCAGCGACCTTTGAGGGTTCTTTTCACACGAGGAAACCGGAAAATATCGCATGGGAAGAGGTCATGCGAGTATGGCAGATCAACAGGTACAGTAATGCTATGCTTTACGAGTACTTCTGTCACGCTGAGAGCAGTGTGCGGCCTTGCGTTATCGTGGAGAAGGCTCAACACTCCAGATGCCCATAAGTCAGGGCGACGGCGTCGCAGTGCATCACGCATGTGTTGGAGCACGCGGATATAAAACTCCGGATTTACCGTCTGCCCTTGTGGGACGAACTCGTGCACTCTTGAATCGAAAAAAAACTATCAGCATCTTCATTGTTTTGGTGTTCTGTCGCCACACCTTTCTCGATGCCGGAGAGCTTGTGGACCGCCGTTCGGCGCTCTGCCTCTTTGTTTGAGGATCGTCTTGAAAACACCATGTTTCGCCTTCAGCAATGATGCTGTCGACAAATGCAGCATCCTTCTCCGCCTCGGCGAGCAAATCAGCGCTCAGTGATGCCCGCGTGTCCTTCTGGTCCTGTGTGAGGGGGTTCGGCACAAGCCTTGCATTCAGCTTTCGTTTCCCCAAGTTCTCACGTAAAATTTGGTGGCATGTTGTCTTTCTAATGGCGAGATCACCTGATAGCATGCGGACTCTAATGGTGCGGTCTTGCTGTACGATTTCCATGATGCGAGCCACGTTGTCTTCAATGCGTGAGGTTGAGGGGCGCCCCTGCCTTGTGTCGTCTTCCACCGACGTTCTCCCCGAAACGCTCCTCTTGTGCCACTCGAGAAATCGCGCCCGCGATAATGTCTCGTTGCCGTAATCGTCACAAAAGAGCTCATACGTCTGTGTGGCTCTCTTGCCAAGCTTCACACAGATTTTTATGTTTACACGTTGTTCGAGGTGGACGTTCATCTCTCCACATTCGTTCACAGTAGAATGCGCAGACTAGTGACAACGTATTTTTCTACACGCAGTTCTATCTAGCGGCCGCCACAGCAATTAACATAAATAACTATGGTTAACCGGAAAAGATGGCGCTACACATACGCCCCAACATTTGTTTTGGGGAATCATTTCTAGAGAAGAAAATAAATCAGTCTCGATTCCTTACGTACAAAGGTTGTACTATAAACATGGGCTCGAATCGGCTAAATAGAATAACAAAATTTTGCACTGCGCACATCCTCTTTCTATACTAATTGTGAAGCAAGGATTTTAAACCACGATGTTTTCTTAAGTAAAAGAAGCGGACGCATCATTACTTTTTTGGGGTAGCCCGCTCCCTCAATGTTCATAACCATTATATCGTAGTAAATCTAGCAGACCCTTGATGTGCATGTGGAGGAGCATTGCCACAATGCCAAATATCTGTCTAACGGTGATTTAAGCAACTGTTCTCCTCGCAGTATGACATGCTGCCAGACTTTCAAACTCAGTATGAGGCAAGAGTATAAGGTATGAAATTCCGAGCCACTTATGATACATGCACGGAGCACGGCTACTTCAAAGTCAAGTGCACTCTGTTTTGTAAACAAGGTTATGAGGTCCACAGCACTTTTTTAAGGTTACCGCTATTATTTTCATCTTAGAACTTTTGTTGTCCTAAATTAAAAAAAAAGTCAACGTACAATTCACCCGCAGGAAGATCCGCTTAACTGGTGCAGGTAACGCGCCATTGCTGGCGGTGCACACGTATGTTCCGGCGTCGTCGTGATGCAGTGCTGTTAGATTGAGCCATTCTCCTTCCACCCATTTTTGTCCTGTAGGAAAGATAAGTGGTACGAGAAATGAAAAAAATACGTTCGTTTTCAGCAAATTCATTGTGCCGTAAGGCAATTTGGACGGTTGTCTTCCTTGTGTGGAGAAAAAAAGGCACATTGCTCGTAACACGTGTCGACGCATGGAGCGTGACGTAATTCTTATTCATACAAAAAAATAAGGTTTGAGTAAATGTGCCCCAATACACCGGCTTAATGTCAGAAGTTGGAAGGAAAGACTCACGTTACGCCTTTTTGCCAAGCGGTAGAAATCAGTATGCATCAAAAAGGTTTCGTTATTTGGTGAGTGAGAAAACTTTGTTGTCCGAAAACAAGGCATTTAAGGCAGAAAGCTGGGCTAGTTGGTGTTTAGATTGAGAAGACATAGTAGTCACGCTAAAAAACAGGTACGACAGGATAGAAGAAGACAACACATGTTGCGCCTGTGTTCTCTTGTCTCGGTAGCTGTGACGTAATACCAACTTATCTGGTAAGCTGTACAAAGTGTGAAAAAAGTGGCATTGGAATCGTCGGGGCATGCACTTTGTTAGAGTGCACTCGTTGAACCACGTTCTTTGCAATGAAACTACCCGCTCCGGTATATGCCCTTGTTCCTGTTGGCGACTGCTTATATGAACGTTCTGTATGTAATTGCTGGCCGTAATTGCGCAGGTAATTGCTCCAATGTTGCCCGTACCGTGTATAGTGCGAACATTTCAGTGTTCTCAAGCAATAAAATATCAGCGGAAACAGTTTTTTAAAGGGAAACGAAGAGATACTTAAACTGAAGGCACACCGCACGAAGGACGGGTCTAAGAAAGACAAACAGAGCGGATCCCAGCGCTATGTTTGTCTCTTTCTTAGTCCCGTCCTTCGTGCGCTGTGCCTTCAGTTTGAACCATGTACCGACTAGCCCAGACAAATAACATATTAGAAAATTAAAGTTGGTGTGTATCAGTTGCTTACAGCATTCTAAAAGTAAGGCGACTTTCACTGAAAACTCAGTTTTTATAAGCTACAACAGGCGGATAAATGAGCTACAAATGTTGCCACCAGCGGAATATTGCGCAGCTGAAGTGAATGAGTCAGCTTGATGTGTTCGAGGATCCCAGAGGCTAATTTATACTGCAATTCACTTAAAAAAGGTTACCACAGTGATAATTTATGCGTACATGACACAAGTGTGAATCGAGAGGCGGTAAAGTATTTTAATTCAATTTTCTGGCTAAATAATGTGCGTCTTTTAATGCCGAAAAAACACCAACATAGAGAGACACAACCATAGAATCTCCTTTTATTCAAATGGACAATCTAAAGCATTCGCCCCTAAAAGGGGTCATAATGTCAACACAGCGGAAACTTTTCGATCTTTCCCTGTTTAGGTTCGCGATATAGCTCACTGTGCCTGTCACACCAGCGAACTCTTTAGAATGTTCTTCAAAATGTAGGAATTTGGAAGCGTCTTCTTATCTGACGAATCCTACGATCTGACGAATTTTACGAAAATTTTAGATAAATCTTTTAAAATTATATTACTATACCGTTACTAGTGGTACTTCGTGCCGCCTACGAGTGGGCAATATGTACACTCCTACTGGAAAGAAACGCGAACACGCATATGTCATACTTGTCTATTTAGCAAAAAGGTATTCCCTTACAATCGGTTTATGCATATGTGTTTAGGTGAACCCTTTACTCAGAAACATGAATCGGGCTAATTGTACACTGGATCGGACAGTAAACACGTAAAATATTTTCTTTTGTTCACAGACACTGTTCTATTCCGGACTGGCTGTACCATCCGTGGAATCAGCACCAGATGCTGCAACGTCCCGCCGGACTCCCGTCAAATGTCAATATGGTTCTGTCACCTGAAATCTCGTTTATTTGGACGCGCTGGGGCTGGCATCGGTTAATTAGGACGGTCTTCCAATGTGGCATCGTGTGCACAATGACTGTCCAGATATCCGCACTCAGGTGTGAACTGCAAGATGAGTGTTTAAAATGCTCCACCAACATTGGCGCAACGGAGGTGTGTTGAAAATCATCAGGGCCCCGTCTCGGTAAGCGATAGAGTCAGGCCGCGTAGTTTCGTTTTCCTAGCTTCGCCGCCTTCCCGCTGCGATGACAGCTAGCGCATATAAGTTAACAAGCTAAACCGCAAGCCGTTTAGAACGAGGATAGCCTTGTCGGTGCCCTGTTTGTTTCTTGGTTTGTTTGTTTGTTCTTTCCCGGCGTTTTCCACACCTGCGTCTACGCGCGCTTCCGCCGATTCCATTTGCGTGGTATTTCCGTTCATCCATCGCTCCCACAGCCCGTGCTCGACACCTGCTCTTCTCCCTTTTTGCTCTGAAGTCACTTTCTTTGCGACGCCACATACAAACAAGTTCCAGCGTTACCACGTCGCACATTGACAGAAGCTGTGGAGACCCTTACCATTGAGGAGATGCTATGCTTTTGACACACTCATTATCATGGACGGATTGGAGCATTTGACAGAACTACGAAAAATCGCCGTTGTCGTGTAGCTTTCGTCTTAAATTAAGGTGATCAAATACTCAGGCCCTCACCAAATAATGTGAACTTTCACGCGAACAGTTTTAGACAGCTTATAATGGCCATTCGATAATCCTGATTTTCGCATTGTTCTGACATTTTTTTCACGCTCTTGAAGTTCAAATTAAAGGGTTTTTACAGTAGGGACTTCTATTCTACATCTGAGGGGCCAAGAATCCATATCCAAAATTGAATTACCGCTTCCGGAAAACTGTCGCAGTTTTCGTATTACCCTATGCTTGTTTCCTTGCCTGGCATCTTTGCTAGGCCTTTTATCGTTGGTTTGTCCTTTGGTGTTGAACTCGCTTTCTTATTTCTGCGACCAGCTTTTGCGTTCAAGGCAGTGCGACTCCAGTGTACGCATGATGTGATTATTGCTCATAGTTCCCAAGTTAACATGAAGGTCCACATCACTTCTTAAACTGCCAGGGAGATTTGTAAGCCACGGAGATCGAGCCAGGCCTGGTACTATATGCTTGTGAAAACATGACCACGCTTTTAGTAAAAATAAATGACTTAAAATTGCTCCTTTTTCCGTTCTGTGTTGCCACAGGTTGGTTCTGAAAATTGGAATAGGTCGGATAAAACTACGTACTGTGTTTACACGCGAAAGGATTCGTTGAATCTAAATATAGAGGCTCCCTAATAACAAATGCTGTCATCGGCTGGCACTCCAGACGCTGCCTGATTAGTTCTCAAGCGATAGCGTTAAAGGCCCCATTATGTAGAAACTCTGGCGCCGGCGGCGTCGGCGCCGGCTTTGTGCAGGTAGTGAGCGATAAATAGGGTGGCGTAGGGTGGCTCAGGCGGCCACCATAGGAGTACCAGCCTAGATGAGCAACCTAGGTCACGTGACCTTATGGAGTCATCACAACCTGCCCGCCGGATTGTGAGCAAGCTAACAACCCCGTCAGATGGCAGTTAAATTAATGATTGATCGCGAGAGGTTGCTCGGGGAGAGCAACCTGGTTCGCACAAGACCACCCGGTGGCAGCACCTGCGATAAAGGGGCAGTGGAGCATTGTTAACGGCTGCACTATTGCGCAACGAGTGGCATGAGTACTTCCAGGGACCTATGAATGGAATGTTGGGAATAACCAATTCCGCATGTATGGGCATTAACTTATTAACGCTATAGTGTCATATCCTTAAGGCGAAGTTAAGGGTTCCCCCCCCCCATTTTTTTAGAGTCTTCTCCTGAGCAGAGAATTGAGTTCTGATGCCACAAAGTGTCACAGAATATTTCCAAACTTACCGGCGTCTATAGAGGTTTCAGTTTCTCTGCTGTCTTCCTTACGCCATGTAATCGTTGGCTTGGGTGTCCCGCTTGCCACACACCTCAGAGAGACGTTTTTGCCTGAATCGGCAGTTATGACATTTGGGCTCGTGAGCGTTTCATCAAAAATTGGAGGGCCTGCACGTGGGAGGAGAAAACCAAAAAGTTCCCGACTGGATATGGGACAAAAGTACAGAAATTTTTGCTCTGTGAACAGTTCATTTCTTTCATCATTACATTCACTTGAATTAGAAATTGATGCCCCGATAGCGTTCACCGTCATCCTTGCTATCTCGAATATTCATGATGACTATCAGTGCAACAGACTGCAAATACTAAATAAACCATGAGATGAGTTTTTTGGTGTCATGGGTTCAGGGCATGGCTGCGGACATCAGCGTCATAAAAATAAGTCAATGTAGGATACATTTAAAAACAAATTATTCAAACTTCGCGGAATAACAGCTGATGATTAGAGAAGAAAATCTTAGTTGTAAATATATAAAAAAGTGATACGCGCGCAGTTATTGCCGTCTACCTGAGCTCATTAGTTTCATACTAACACATCCATTATATTTATAGCGGCGACGTCACGTACTTAGTTTATGGTAATTGCTTACATCTCTAGCATAACTTGAACTGGCGTATAAATTTTAGGGGCATCGTTTAAGTACACCCCGTACATGAAGATGTCAAAAAATAATAATTGTGCTAACTTCACAAGTTAAGCTTCCTGTTCAAGCCCGCTTTTTCATGAAAGGAGGAGAGAGCGGCGAGCTTAGCATGAGAATGGAACGTGGACCGTTTTGCAAAGTGATAGTGTTGTTTGCTTAATCAGATTTTGGTTGAAAACGACAGTATTGCTTTCCAAACAACAAAAAATGAAAATAAAAAACAATTTGCGAAAGCCAGTGCTCTAGAAGCTACATTTCACCTTCCGCCTTGAAAGAAGCAGAACGCACCCTTTGCTTCAAAACTTTAACACTGCATTGCGCCGCTAGGATGTACGGCACGATGGCCTTTAAAATTTTGCAACTTGAACTCGCACTCTCGCCTATTATACCACGGAGAAACCTTTGCTATTGTCATTATTATTAACAGTATTCAACTATCATCAACAGAGCGCCGTTTAATCGTGAATCAGTATAGAAGTAATACGTACCGACCACGTCCAGGTATACGTCTTGACTTTTCATGTTTATCTTGCACCTGTACAGCCCAGCGTCCTCGTATCTGGCGTACATAATTTCGAGAGTGTAAGAGTCGTTGATGTTCATCACAAAGACCCTGGGATCTCTCGTTATCACGTATGAATCAACAGTGAGAACGATCGATGGGTCACTCCTGAGCCAGGCTACCTGCAAGGAGGATGTCGTGAATATTTCAATACCCACTCAATGGCGACTGCAACGACGCCTAAAGAACGAAATATGACAGTTTCAAGCCGAACAGCCTTCCAGAGCTGAATTAGGTGTAGCAGAGCTGAGCAAGTCTGACGTGATTCTCTCCAGCATAATCTTTGCATGACCCAATACGCCACCACAATGCATATACATGCCTCTTCGTCGGGAATAAACGTTGTTCATCATCGGATCCGTGGCCGGCTGTGCACATGGTGGCAGCGGCGCCCATTCACTATCTCCTTCCCAGCGGCGCTGCTCCTGGCCCAGAAACCTTTCGACACATTGGGCGACGCATGAACTGCTTGGATAGCGTGGAAAAGTGAGTTCAAGCTATTTTCCGTAGCCACTCAGTTCAATAAGCAGCCTAAAGAAGTGCAAGCAGCGACGTTACTTGTAACGATTGGAGAAGACGGAAGGAAAGCTTGGAGCAGTTCCAAATTCGACAAAGAAGAGGACAAGAACAACGTCGACATTTTTCTTAAAGAGTGTGAGGAATTCTACAAACCATTGACGAATTTGACGTTTCATGAGTTACACTTCGGATCAAGGGACCAAACACAAGGGGAACCTTTTAACGACTGTCTGACAGACCTAAAGCTCCTAGCAAAAACTGCGAGTTCGGAGACTTAGAAGACCGCTTGCGCCGCAGCCGGATTATCCTGGAAGGTTTACAGCAAAAGCTTATTGCCGAAAACAGGTCGTATGAGAAGAAAGCCACAATATGCCGAGCCCACGAGCAAGGAGGGGAGCAATTTAAGGAAATCAGTGAAGCAACCAAAACCGCAGGCGACGCAGTCCATGCAGTCGGCCCGCGAAAGGGGCCTCGTAGTCCTTGTGGTTATTTTACTTACCGTGGCATAGTATGCCCGTTTCAAGGGAAGGCATGCACGAAGTGCGGTGGGCGTAATCACTTTGCCCAAACATGCAAAGCATCTGCGCACCGTCAAAACAGAGGTTCGGAAAATGAACTGCGCGAACTGCAAGGCGAGAATGACGGCGATGTCATTTTGCAAACATTGACCGTCGGTACTCTAGCCTCAGACCACTGGAACGCGACAGTTTACATTGAAGGATG
Source organism: Amblyomma americanum (assembly GCA_030143305.2). Lineage (NCBI taxonomy): Eukaryota > Metazoa > Arthropoda > Arachnida > Ixodida > Ixodidae > Amblyomma > Amblyomma americanum. The sequence goes on along the minus strand of JARKHS020031788.1, from coordinate 38,010 downwards.
CCCATACACATCCAAGCTGGACACAGGAGCTAACTGCTGAGTATTTTCGTGCAAGGATGTCGGCAAGCTGCCGAGCAAACCTCATCAAGAATATCGTGTAACGTTAACGGCGCTCTGGCCAAAACAAAATTTAGGCTGCATTTGCGCGCTAACAATATAGTGCACAAAGAGACTTTTTCGTGGTCGACCAAAACGTGCCCGTGGCTCTCAGTAGATCAGTATATAGCTGAACGCCTGGGTTTTATTTGTCACGTGCAAAATGTGCACGCAGACCCGCTGCACCCACCAGCGCAATCGTTTGAAGATGTTTTATTGAACTGGGGCAGTTAAAAGGCGTGGGAGTGGTCGTGCTGTTGAGGAGAGTTCCAGTGGCCCTTCGAGAAAAAGTCAAGTAGGAGCTCCAGCGCATGGAAGAACAAGGCGTCATATCCAAGGTAAATGAGCCAACATTATGTTCACGGTAGTTAAGAACAGAACGGTCATGGTAGTTAGGAAAGAAAAAGGACGCGTCTACCTACGCACCACAGCACTAACGAAAGCTTTGCTATGAGAGAACTACCCCATGCAGACCCTTGAAGATGTTGTGCCTAGGATTCCCGGAGCCAAGTTGTTTACAACTCTAGACTCAGCATCAGGATTCTCGCAGATAAAACTAGCTGACGCAAGTCCGAAGCTCTGCCACATTGTTGAGAGACGTTTATGTAACGCACCGCGAGGAAGCAGCTTGGAACAGCGCGCAAAACAAAAAACGCGTGAACAAAGGAGCCAAGCATTAAACATTTCACCAGAGTAAAGAAGTGAATGCGACCTTCACAAAGAACTGTACTCCGTGAAACTACCATGAACGCCCACTACAAAGGCTTGTTGTGCCCTTGCAGTGATTTCAGCGTGACTTCTGGCCCAAATTGTTAGAGTTCCACCAAACGGAGTTGCAGCAAAAACCTATTGCACAGCGGATTCACTGCAGCCTACATTTCGTGCGGTTATGTCTGGCCAAGCGATTCCCGCCAGAGAGAGATATTGAGCAATGGGCGATGGGTGCAGAAGTTTGTTTACGCCGTGCATTCATACTGCTCTATTCAGTTTTGTCCGCGCTGCGGCCAAGACGTTACTTCGGGCCCATCTTCCTATAGAGGGAAGAACGCGGCCTGTGCCATGACCTTAGTGGCAATAGCAACAATTTCCTGGTTTTCATTCCAGGCTTCATATTCTATAACACGTATTTCTCACATGGATCAATCGCTCTGCTCTCCAATGGTTCAAATATTTACAAAGTGAAAACTGCTCAAGGCGCCACAGTGTATTATTCTATAGCCTGTTTGAGCTATTTCAGCCGACTGTCTTCGAGCGGAATGAACCAAACGGGATTATGCAGTGCCATTTCTCGATCCCGACTTGACCGCGCCCACAGTCTAGATGTCAAGAAAATACCCATCGGTCGCAAACAGTGTACGATTACGAGGTTTAAAGCCCCAAATCGGCTCAAGCTCTGGGGGACGCCGTAGTGGAGGGTTCCACATAACTTCGACTACCTGGGGTTCTTTAAATTGCTCTGACATCGCAAATTAAGTGGGCTTCTAGCATTTCGTCTCGATCGATATGCGACCGTCGCGGCTCCGCCCGAACCCGCATCTTCCGAGTCAGCAGCCAAACTGCACAAGCACTGAGAACCAACGCACGTTCCCATTGGAGCGCCGGAGCCGGAAGACGAGGGATTGGCTAAGTAATCGGCGGTTGGTCCGGTTTTCCTTTTCCCCCTGTGCCTTTGCACCCTTTTCTTTGTGTGGATAACGCACGCGGTGAGTTTCTAAATCTCAGGTAATGTCTACGCAGTCTCCCGGCCAGGGCAGCTCTCCCTGATCGACTTCCCTACCGCCTCCTGAGATGCCTCTGGAAGCTTTCAACGCTCCGGTTTCCGCAGCATTCCTGTGGCGCTGGTGCTAAAGGATGGTGGTGCTATCAAAATTAACAATCCAGGGCCTGTTCGAGCTGCTCTCCAGGCGGCCACTTCATTCTATGAGGCAATCACTTAGGTAAGGCAGTTTGGACGTGGCGGGATTATGTGCCGTTCGCCAGACCTGTCGTGCGTAAAGGATCTTCTAAACTGCTCTTCTTTTGGTTCTCTTTTAGTAAACAGCTTCATTCCGTCTCATCTGGACTGCACAAAAGGTGTGGTTCGCGGTGTGCACTCTTGCTTGTCTCCAGTTGAGACCCTCGACCTTCTCTCTGCAGCGGGTGTTGTTGCGGTGTATCGCTGTAGCCGAGAGGTGAACAATGAGCGGGTGCCAATGGGCACTGTTATTGCCACTTTTGCGGGTATTGCCTGCCCCTCAGAAAAAAAAAGCATGGCCCCTAATCTTCCGTGTAGATCCCCTTCCATCTAAGTCACTGCAGTGCAGCAATAGCTGGCGATATGACCATAGTGCTCATGGCTGCAAGTCCACCTTGCGCTGTTGAAAATGCGTCAATAACCATCCATCAAATTTATGGTCTGATCAAAACAAGAAGTGTTGCCTTTGTGGTGGATCTCACACTGCAAATTCTATGGATTGTCCTTCCCGGGATCATAAATTGAAAATTCTAGATATAACCGACCGCAAACGCTGTTCGTGGCGCGAGGCAATATCATAAATTAAAGAGAGAGCTCACGACTATGCAAATGTGTCAGCCCGTTCAGGAATGACACTAGATTCGTCTGTCTCTCAAGCAATAGTGACTGCTGTGGAAGCCTCTATGGCTAAGAAGGTTGACATAATAGCGTCCACTGTCACAGAGTGCATATCTAATGCTCTTGCAACGCAGAATACCCAGGCCATGCAAAACTGAAATGACTTCTGCGATGTCAGACATGCCTTCGGTAATGACCGAACATTCCTTGCCTGAGCAGTCTCAGCCACAGGAACAAGTTACTGCTGTTTCTCCACTTCCTCGATCCACTAATTCCGATAATGCTCAACTTATTCATGATGCAGAGATGGCGTATCTCAAACGCAGTGGATCCCTCATGTCTAACCCTTCTTCTCCACATCCTCAGCCGAAATCAAAGAAGCAACAGATTGGCTCTAAGATAAAAGAAACTATTTTAGGGCAGGCAGTTGCTGCGGCCCGGATTACTCAACCATAGGGGTATTAAGAGTTCTCCAGTGGAACAGTCGGTTACTTGTTTCAGCTTCAACAGACTTACTGTACCTTATATCTCAACACAATCCAGACATAATTATTTTACAAGAAACTTGGCTGACATCTGAAAAACATTTTTATTTGCAAAATTATTCTTCATTTGAACAAGATCGACAGTCAAGGGGAGGAGGCTGACTCATACTAGTTTCTTCTAAATTCTGTCACAGGGCTAAGATTACTTTTCAGTCCTCTACTGTAGACTGTGAGTTATTGGCTTTAGACTTTGATATTCCAAGGTGCTATCCCTTTTCATTCGTAAATGTTGATTTTCCTTGTGGTGTGCAGGATACCAGGCTGCTAGATCTACTGCTCCTCAATTGTCAGAAGTCAGTTCTCTTGGCCGGCGACTTTAATTCTCATGTGTCGTATGGATTTAAGACAGAATTCTGTGGTAAGCGCCTTAGGGATTGGATTTCTGATAACAACCTTCCGTGTGTGAATTCGGGCTCGGCCACATTTCTCTGCGCACAAATTAGATCTGTGTTAGATTAAACTTTCACCAGCCCTTGTGTTCCTGTGCTCAATTGGTCGACTATGGGTTGTGGAACATCTAGCGATCACATACCCATCGTTTTTGATGTTAATTGCCGCTTAACTCCGGCGTGCTCTCAGTTGAGGTCATATATAAATTATGACCAGTTTCAGTCCACTTAGCGCTCCACTCTTGCTTCGGAGGCTAAATATGCTGAAGAGCATACAGCAAAAGGCATATGCTTGGCTTTGAGGAATGCCAACCGAAGTCCGAATATTTGGTACGTACATCAAGAGGGAACACTTCAGCGCGATGGTGGAATGCAGATTGCTCGCGGGATGACACTTAGAAAGGCTGCATGGAAGAAGCTGCTACACAATCAGTGTCTCAAAAATTGCTACGATTATAAATTTATTGCGGCTACTTTTCAACGCACAAGCTCACAAGCCAAAGAAAATTATGAATCCGAGAATTTTGATTTCCTAACAAAATCAGGAAAGCGTCGCACACTTTTCGAATTCTTAAGACCGCGGAAAAAGATTCCGGTTTCAGAAAATTCACCCTCATTTGTTTTGACTCCGCAAGAAGCAATAGAAAAGTTGAGACAATTGCCAAAGGATTAGAGCAGCGTTTCTCGTCTGTACTTCCTTTGCGCTCTGCGTTTGTGGCGTCAGTGGAGCAGATTAAGCATGTCCCCCCTATTTATGCTTTCCGAGCTTCCCCCAATAGTTCTTAGGTTACCAAATGCTGCTCCTGGCCCTGATAGGGTAATATCAAAAATGTTAAGGATCCTCTTTGAGGAGTCCCCTACATCCTTATTGCAACTGATTAATTTTTCAATCAAAATGCATGGATTCCTCCTGAGTGGAAAATCGCAAAGTGATCCCTTTACCTAAAAACAAAGGTGGTGGCTATTCTCTGGACAATATTAGACTCATTTCACTGACATCAAACGTGGTTAAGTTAATTTTGTTAACCCTCATTTGAGGGTCGTGACAGGAAGGGAATGCACACAGTTCCATCATAACACTGAGGAATATGAAAATCTCAAATATGAAGCATTAAGACAACGAACATTTAGAGTATAAATATCGCAAGCACAAAATAATATATTGTGAGGTTGAAGGTAATCACACCGAAAGCATAAAAATGCTCAGATAATGAAATAAGGCACTACCAAAAATGCTGGTTAGCTCTGAACAATATATTGATCAAGGCTTGCTTGAAAGACTGTCACACTGGTATTAAGTGCAATATGCGAAAGCAGTTCATTCCACATCTGTATTAGTAGTATTTGCTACTTCACTGTCCAGTCGGGCGCTATGTTTAGCCGGAGGATACAAGTACGTGTTCCTATTTATCGTTAGTTCCCCATGCACAACTTCCTATATTCATTTCGATCTTTTATTTTTTGTCTCCTCCTTACTAGCAGCTCAAGGTTATAGGACTGCAACATTTTGTTAACTCAATATAGGCTGAGTTCCTACGCCTGTCACCGATGAAACGAGTGCTGTAGAGATACAAGTATGAGAAGGGTCGCTAGCTTCGAGTACCACGCCTCTGCTTCAGGGGCATCCAGTATTGCCGCTCCACCAGGATGCGACTGGTTGACAACTTGCCGACATGAACAGCTTCAACATTTCCTGCCTCATCACGGCCTGCCACAGTCTATCGCAGCCGCAGGATCATCGAAAGTCCCCACTGTGCACCATATAAAAGCATGTGCTGCGCAGCCGCCGCTCATAGGGCATGGAAGCACCGAAAGAATGGGAGGCTCACGCGCGCTCTTCTTCGTCATGCAGGTCAGTTACCAGTTCAAACTACCTTACCACTGCTTTAAGTCAGATGATGCCTTTATAGTCGTGCTTCCATGCCCTGGAGCCTTGTTCGAGCCTTTCTGTTCACTTTTATTGCTTTTGTGTGGGGACGTAGAGTGCAATCCGGGTCCTGACAAACAGACTCTTGCGGAAATTCTTAATACACTCAAAGATTTAAGCGAGCGCTCAATCAGGATGGAAACAGTGCAAAAATCGGTAGCCGAGACGGTGACTGAACTGAAAGACCAGCAAAGAATCGCTTTTCAAGCTATTTCCGACATAAAGACCCGGTTAGACGTTGTTGAAGGCCAGACTTCAATGCTTCAGCATTGGCAGGCCGATTTTAATGAGCTAAGCGATAAAGTTAACCGTCTTGAACTGGAAGCCTGCGCAATGCGCCACCGATTAGACGACGCAGAGGACCGTTCTCGACGTGACAATCTGCTTTTTTACGGAATAAAAGACGATGAAAGCGAAGCGTATGCTGATTCTGAAGAGAAAGTTTTAGGGGTCATTGCCGATAAACTAAACCTCAGCTTAACAAGTGAAAGCATTTTACGTGCGCACAGGATCGGTCGGTTTGTAGAAGGAAAAACAAGGCCGGTTATTGTCAAATTTGCTACCTATAAGCACAGAGAATCAGTTTTCGCAAAATGTTCCATGTTAAAAGACACTGGCTTTGCTCTCAGTGAGGACTTATGCGTTGCCACACGCAACATTCAAAAAAAGCTAAGAGAATACGGTAAAAGCCTGCATAAACCATATAAACTTGGGTATAAGAAACTGCATGTCAATGGAAAATGTTACAGTTATAATGAAGTAGATGACATTGTTTTTGAAATCGCATCCTCGAATACTGCACCGATGAATGCTTCTGCATCACCTAGATTTCTTCGTTCTGGACGCCAACTACTCCTCGATAAGGATAAGAAATAGGAATGCGCGAGGGGAAGAGATGCCACATCATCGAAATCAGAATTTTGTGTTTGTTATACTAACATTCGAAGTATTTTTCATAAGAAGGATGAATTATGCACCTTGATTAACGACCTCAAAGCAAATGTTATTGCATTAACTGAAACGTGGCTCAGCAGCAAAATATCTAATTCAGAATTGTTTCATTGCGATAAAAAATATGTTGTCTACCGCAGTGACCGCACTCAAAGAACAGGTGGTGGTGTTTTGCTCGCAATTGACCAGCAGTTTGATTGTCACTGCATATCAATTGTTTCTGATATTGAATCTGTGTGGTGCTGCGTGAATTTAGGTTTCAGGAAAGTGATCATCGGCGTTTGCTATCGCTCCCCTTCCAGCGATATGTCATTCTGTGATAGCTTGCATGACAGCCTGAATCAAATCACTGTTCGATATCCCAGCGCACAAATTCTACTTTTGGGGGACTTCAACTATCCCAACATTATCTGGTCACACACGTTCCCTTTTTCTAACCCACCGAGCGCAGAAACTAACCAATTTATCACCATCTGCGCAGACTTTGGCTTGACACAAATCGTCACTTCACCCACACGTGTTACTCAAAATTCATCCTCTCATCTAGATCTTGTATTAACGACTGCAGAAGATTGCACGTCACCTGTAATACATATGCCTGGCCTGAGCGACCACGATGTATTACATTTCACGTTAACTCATGAACACGTACCTTCATCAAACCGCTCCAAAAATATTAGGGACTACAACAAGGCTAATTTTCTTGCTATTAATGATGAACTGAGCTCTTTTCTAGACATATTCTTGCCTAATTACCTCGAGCGCTCGGTGGAAACTAACTGGTGCATGTTCCGAAATAAGGTATCTGAATTGATTAACCGACACATTCCTCTTCGGCGCGTCTACTCGAATAACCAAGCTCCATGGTATAATCGATATTTAAACCGCCTTTCTAACAAAAAGAAAAGACTTTTTCGAACTGCTAGGAATTCATTAAAACCTGAGCGATGGACTGCATATAAATCAGCTGCCTTAGCCTATTCCCGTGCACTAAAGACTACTAAATTTTCTTTTTTTAATGTAACCCTCCCGAACATCTTAAAGTCTAATCCTAAACGCTTCTGGAGCATAATAAAACCTAGCACTAACGACAAAGTGTCATTACTTTCAGCAACTGGAAATCCCATTCCGGACCATCTTTGTGCCACTTCACTAAATGACTCTTTTGTCCAGTCATTTTCTTCCTCATCCGTTGATCGCCACCATCCCAAACTCCAATCGTGTAACTACTACTGTATGGATCCAATTGTGTTTGACTCTCATGGCATTATACCGATCATTAATAATTTAAAACAAACATCTTCTAGCGGAATCGATGGCATTAATAGCAAATTTCTTCGGAATACTGTTGAATATACCTCTATCATTTTGGAAAGCATATTCTCACAGTCGTACCATGATGACGTACTACCCGAGGACTGGAAAACTGCTAAGGTCATACCTGTACATAAAGCCGGTGACAAACAGAACCCATCTAACTATCGACCCATCTCTCTCACATCAATACCCTGCAAAATAATGGAACATATAATTCTCACTCACCTTGTTAATTTTCTTGAAGATAATAGCTTCTTTTCTCTGACTCAGCATGGCTTTCGGAAAGGTTTCTCCTGTGAAACTCAATTACTTTCCTTTACTAATGATCTGCACTTCAACTTAGACTCCGCGTTTTCCACAGACTGCATATTTCTCGACTTCGCTAAGGCATTCGATAAAGTTAACCATTCATTACTTCTATATAAACTCAGCATTCTAAATATCGACCCTTCTGTTCTGAACTGGATTCGCGCGTTTCTTTTTTCTCGCCTTCAGTTTGTGCATGCTAATGACACTAATTCTTCTACCGTGCCAGTTGGTTCTGGGGTTCCTCAAGGATCTGTCCTTGGCCCTTTACTGTTCCTGATTTATATTAATGATCTGCTTGCTACTGTTAACTCTAGGATTTGTTTGTTTGCCGACGACTGCGTGATTTACCGTAAAATAACTAACGATTCCGATATTCGCTCTCTCCAGGTCGATCTTAATAACATACTAGACTGGTGTCATAATTGGAAAATGGAACTAAATATTAAAAAATGCAAATCTATGAGAGTTTCACGTTCAAATACTACTTGTCCTCCTTATTTTCTTCACAGTCATCCCCTTGAAAGCGTAAGATCGTACCGGTATCTTGGCATACATATAACTAACACCCTGTCCTGGAAACTTCATATAGAACATATAGCATCTAAAGCAAACAAAACGCTTGGTTATCTTCGAAGAAATTTTACACTTGCTCCATTCATTAAAATCATTATTATACATGACCTACGTACGACCGCAAATGGAATACGCTTCATCTATATGGGACCCTGGACAGGTCTCACTGACACAGGTTCTGGAAACTGTCCAGAATCGTGCAACTAGATTCATTTTAGGCAATTACCATCGTACATCTAGCGTCACCCAAATGAAAAAGTCTTTAAACCTCCTGCCCCTAGCTACCCGCCGTAAGCACTTCCGCATCTGCCTATTCCATAAGATTTTCTACTCCAATTTTCAACTTCGCTCTCGATGGATTCAACCAGCACCGTTCATTTCTCACCGTCGTGATCATCAACACAAGGTCACAGTGCCTCATTGTAACACAGTGACATGTGCGCAATCATATTTTCCGCTAACTTCTAAAGAATGGAATTCCCTACCCGCATCATTAACTAGCATCACTGATTCAACTCAATTTAGAAGAATACTTACCACTCTGATTACATAATGATCGCTTTTATATTTTATTGGAGTGTTGTGTTCTCCACGTATTAGTATTGTTCTTAAACTATTTTATTAATCTGTTCCGTGTTCATTTTGCTCACTTCTTTTTATCCTGCCTCCGTTGTTCTATAGTTTTGTATGAATTGTGCTTTGTTTATTTTTCTTGTTAACAACTGCCCTTCCCCTCTGAAATGTACTTTGTACCTTGAGGGTATCACAAATAAATAAATAAATAAACCAACGTGTGTTAAGCCGTCGTGACCGGCTTCACATTCACCAGCCGTGAGCAACATTTCATTTCTGCGCTCTTTCGAAGGGTAACGTCGCTTTTTGCCCCCAGGGTGACACACTGCGCTTCATGATAGCCACTTTGTTAGTGTCTTCTGTTCATCGATACTGCAACAAATAACTGTGCGATCGTCAAGAAAATCTGCTTTTGAAGGTTTGTAGTGGTTAACTGGTTTTTGCAGAATCCCCGGAGAGAGAGACGACATAGAATGTTGTAACAGGTCAGGGTGTTTTGCGGGGTTATAATGGGGTTGTAATGGGGGCAGGGGGCAATACGCGACCTCTCTGATTTTCAGAACGACTAGGCTGATGTTCATGGCAAATGGGAATTCCAGAAACACCAAATGGCCCAAAAATATTGGAAGTAAGCACACAACACAAAATCAATAAAGATGGATTAGTGGGTGGAATAAGGGTGAATACCAGCTCAGAATTATATAATTCCATGAAAGAATCTCATGTAAGGTATTTGAAAATTCTTTCAGTTGATGACTCATGAATACCTTTATATGGACAATAAAGCCGATTCCAACCATAGTTCTGGTGGCTCGATTCATTGCGCTCATAACCACTGAAACATGGCAAACAGAAAGAATCTCTAAAGCTGAGGGTTCTTTGATTTGCCTAATAAAGAACCCTTTGACATCGATCAAAATATATTCTCGTTAAGAAAGTGTTCACATTTCTCCTAGCCTAGGTTATTAACTTCCTGTCTAAGAATGAACAGTCGTGGCTAATGTACCTGGCGCCCCGATTAAGCTTGTAATCAACCTCTGTTATCCTCCGCCCCCTTAGGATGTGCCAAATTACCTAAATAAATTACTATTGCTTTGAAAACTTTAAGACAAAAAAATTCTAACTGCCTCACATGACACAAATACAGCCATGTTAACTTTTTTTCTCTTACTCTAAAAGGAGGAACGATGTTACTCCCCCACTTGTTTACTTGAGATGTTAACTACTAAGGTGGGTAAATTAAGCAAGGTGAAAAAGCCACCACCCACGCGTACAATAGCTATATGAATGCAGTTCTGTTCTCCCTACTGTGCACCAGCTAGACTGATGGCTCTATGGGTACCCAGCATAAGAAACAGCTGCATTCTTTTCTGCAAAAAAAGAACTAAAACCAAATTGCGGGCGTTCATGGAAGTCATGCGCAAACGACGTAATATTGAGCAAACACTCTCCAAAATGAGCGCTTACTGAATTTGTCTCGTGAAAGCGGAACAACAGATTGATGCATTTCCCTAGAGTAATAACTCCATTTCATGCCAATTTGTGCTTATACATAATTTCAAAAAACTTATAAAATGCGGAAATGTGGAGCGTTTTTGATAGGAATAAACCAGGATAAAAAGAGCAAATGTGAGGCTTAAAATATCACCAACCCTGTGTACGCCCAAGTTGCGAACGGTGCATTTGATCGAGGCTTTCTGTCCAAGTAGAACTGTTACATTTCCAGGGGGATCAACGAATGATGGTTCCGGATAGTGAAGCTCACTGCTCGTGGTCGGTGCAAGAGTGGTCGGGCTAGGCGCTGCAAACAAAAACCAAGGTAAAATTAAGTACTGACCGTTTAGCTTCAGAGTGAACAATTTAAAAAGGTGGAATACAATTTTAATGTAGCTAAGGTGAGCGGCAATGCTTGTTAACCTATAATATTTCCCAATATATGGAAATACAAGGAAAATTATTAGCCTATTCAACAAGCTACCAATTTCTGAGCGAACTGGTTGGTAATTTCGTCATGTGCCGGTTTACAAGCAATAGCCTAGCGCCCTACTCGTAGGTTACAAAGCGATATGGCAATGTTTTCAACCTATTCTAAAATTCCAAATATTGAACAGATGTCCACAGCATCCCCATCCGTGTTAGGAGGCGGCGCAAAATCAATCGGCAGTTTCGATAACATGATCTTCTTACACATGTTCCTGAAGAAGCCGGACAGCTGCTTGGTAATGACCTTCAGAACGTTCGAATCGTCAGAATCCTGTCCGTGGCCTACGTCTGCAACGCTGTGGACGTTTAAGTATTCTCCAAAGTTGACACCATGTGGGACCGCAACATGTTGGGAAGCTGTTCGCGAATCTTGAAGGCAGCGGATTTGACCTTATAACAAAGATCATGGTTCAATACTTTGGGGCACAAAACTTCCCGACGCCTCCATGATTAAATGAATTCATACTTTCGTTGTTTTTTGCAAGCTATAGCCACGTTTACTCCGCCGTAAAAAGTGAAACCGAGGCCCCCGCGTGTGAGTGCGTCGTGAATGGCCCTTCCATGGGGCGCATTTCGAAAAAAAATCACGTTAACTGCGCAATGGACAGAAATCTTACATATGAAATTCCGTCGTCAGTCACTTGAGTGGAAGCCTACCTGTGATTTGTCACCTTTCTTTCCTATGAAATGCTAAAAAGGTGGATGCAGTAGTAAATCTCACTTACTGGAGTCAAAATTTTAAATACATCAAGCCTTATTGCTTCATTTTCCTAATGATAGAATTGTTCAGAAAATCGCTAATTTGCAAGCAAAATTTTTGTCTGACAAATTCCGATTCAATGTAATACAAGCCTGCCGTACAAAAGTAAAGTGATGATTTACAAGCTGGCAGCAACGCCGTCTCATCGCTGCCTTCAGAGAAAGTCCTGTATTATCCAGAATACACTGCACCTACTAAACATGTTTTAATGCTACAGTTTTATGTTTAGATTCAGTTTACGGGGGTTTAACGTCCTAAAGCGGCTCAGGCTATGAGGGATGGCTTAGCAAACGGCTCCTGAAATTTCGACCGCCTGGGGTTATTTAACGTGCACTGGCATCGCACAGTACACGGGCTTCTAGAATTTCGCCTCCACCAAATTCGACCGCCCTGGCCGGGGTGCAACCCGCGTCTATGGTTCAGCAGTCGAGCGCCATAACCACTGAGTCACCGCAGCGGCGAAAAAATCTAACTCGTGCGCAATTTATACAGCAATGGCAAATTCAGTGTTACTTTTTTCTCAAAATCACTTATTGTAGCGATAGCTACATTACAGTAGCATTTCGAGCCTTCGGCGTGGCGGCTCTGTGGCGGTGACGGCGCTGCCACCTTGTGGCGGCGCCGCCACCCTGTGGCTGCGCCACCACCCTGTGGCTGCACCGTCACGCTGTCACGTGGTTGGTCATGTGGTGCGGACCAGGTGCCGGCGCCGTGGCTGATCACGTGGTTCGTCACGTGTTTGGTCACGGGACCAGCCACGTGGTGCGGAGCAGCTGCTGCTGCAGGCGGCGCGGCGGCGAAACCGAGCTGCCACAGCTGTGCGCATGCGCCGCGTTAAGAGGGACGAAGAAGAAGGAACGCCCAGCGAAGCGGAGCGGCAAAAGACTGACTTTGCGATTCAACTGAGCAAGCTCCACTCGGCCAGGTGTTGCTGTCGCATCACTCCAGGTTTAAACAGAGCTAAACCACCGCCAATTTCTGTCACCTGCCTAAACCTGCATAAAGGACGCAGGGAAGCTAGGGCAAAATACGTTCAACAAATCCTAGCGGAAAAAGAAAACACACTGTACACAGACGCGGCTGCGTACCCGAGAGATTGTCGAGAAATCAGAAACAGAATGGTAACAACGGACCCGCCGCGGTGGCTCAGTGGTTAGGGCGCTCGACTACTGATCCGGAGTTCCCGGGTTCGAACCCGACCGCGGCGGCTGCGTTTTTATGGAGGAAAAACGCTAAGGCGCCCGTGTGCTGTGCGATGTCAGTGCACGTTAAAGATCCCTAGGTGGTCGAAATTATTCCGGAGCCCTCCACTACGGCACCTCATTCTTCCTTTCTTCTTTCACTCCCTCCCTTATCCCTTCCCTTACGGAGCGGTTCAGGTGTCCAACGATATATGAGACAGATACTGCGCCATTTCCTTTCCCCAAAAACCAACTATTATTATTATGGTAACAACGGCAATAAACTCTGCACACAGGGAAATAGCCAGCGCATCATTCAAGGACTGTGCGGCCGAGGAAGCCGAAGAGGCTGCCATCGCCCTGGCGGCGGCGGAGGGCTACCGTATCCGAAGGTCTCTAACAATATTAACAGACTCGCAAGCAGCATGCCGAAATTACATGAATGGCAAAATAGGACGGAAAGCTCTACATATCCTTAAATCGGCCAAAATGCCACAAACCGAGGAACAACAACTGCAACACGTAATCACGTGGGTACCAGGACACACCGGGGTCGCCGGGAACCTAGAGGCAGATAGGATTGCTCGACAGCACACAAACCGAGCCTCCACTCAAACTGACCTCGACAACCCAGCAGCAGACCCGGTACCCCTGAGCTACTCAGACATTCTGAACTATCACAGGGGAACGCGACTCAAATATCCGCCACCCCATAACAGCCTACACCAACAAGATGCAGTAGGCTGGAGGCTGCTGCAAACGGGGACTTTCCCCAATCTAAATATCTTAAGTAAAATCTACACCACGCAATACAGCAGCAAATGTCAGTGGTGTGGAGAAAAACCCACGTTAATGCACATAACGTGGGTGTGTCAGAAAAAACAAGGATCTAGCTGCAATAAACAAAAACCCGAGTGCGGAACAGTGGGAGGGGATGCTCTCCAGCGAGGACCCGGCCGTCCAGCGCGGATTGGTGCGGAGAGCCTACCTGGCGGCATACCTCAGTGGAGCCCTGTACCAGGGGCCCCAGCCCTGGTAAGACGGGCTGCAATAACTCATCGGAAGATGAAGAAGACAGCCAGCGACCGCTAATAACACATTTTAATATCAAATACAAATAAAGTTTTTCCTCCTCCTCCTTAACGGCGTGTGTTGGCAAAAACGTCTGCAATGGGTTAACAAAATCTATGGTTTCTGCAAACTGCAAGGCTGCAGAAAAAGTGTGATCATAGGGGCCATTCTGTTACTTAGCTCTAGAATTATACTTTATGCAGGAGCAGTGCACATTAGTTTATGCTGCACTGCAATCGATCCACTATGCTATCGATTCCAGCGTCCACTCCTTATAATTTACAAGCGTTGTGGCCTCCTCCTTACCTGCGTCACTTTTCTCTGCGTCACAGAAGTCTCATCACAACTTTGTCCATATGAGATGTGGGCCATACTGCCACAAAACATAATTCTATTCCAGCGACAGTTCGCGAGGAAATAAGCGTTATTAACAGCTAGCGCACAGCTCATACGACACCTTCATGGTGTTGCTACGTTGCTTAGTGCAGAAAAAGCGTAAAAAGAGCTCACATTTTAACGCCGATCTTAGAAACAATTTTCTGCGTCCATTCTGCGAGCTTGGCTTGGAATAATTCTGTGAAGCTTATCACAAAAAGTTGAAAATATAAGCTCTAGGCATTTATTGCACATTACATCCCAGCAGTAGCCTAAGCTGGCAAAAAACAAATTGAATGCACACGCTGCTGCGTTGCTGTGCTGAACTCCTGCAAGCGTTGGCAACTAACAAGATTACCAGATCCCATGCGTACGAATTTCCATTCTAATCGCCATGTACCTAATGTCCATGTCCTTTCGAGCAAGCGTTATGCATAAGAGCGAGCTTTCGAATGAAACACTAATATGGAAATTAAATTTTTGGTATGGCATTGAATATTTCTGATGTTCACTTGTTCCATATTTTTGTTTAAAATCATGCTCATGTTACACGGTGGTTCTAAACGGCTGGTCTCTTGACCTTCAGTTGAACTGTACAGTTAGCGTGCCACTAAGAAGCGCTAACTGCTCTTGAGGTCTCAATGGCAGATCACTTTGGCTGAGGTCGGGGGTTCCGACAAGTGACAAGGTGATGTTCCGCGGACCCGCCCCATTGGTCGCGTCGGTGGCATTTTCAACTGCCATATGTTCCCAAATCAGGCGGCTTCAGTAAAACAATGGCTAAGAGGCGCGGTCAGATCTGCCTGTTGTCGATTTTTTATTTTTGGCTCAGTATGGTGTTTCGCTGCGTTGCGCTCAAAGCACAAATCTTGAGAGAAATTTATTGTTTAATAGAATAAGTATGCAAATAATATTTAGCTAAAAATTTCGCAAAAAAAGCATTTCTTAATTCATGAATTTCCAGCACCTGGCGGGATCCCGTGAACCAGATGGTGACAGAAATTTCTCGAAACGTTCTGTGTAATTGTACCGGACTGTCATTCAGTTTGACGTCATTTGAAAGCGGCCGTTCAACTGAATGGCAGCTGAAGGATTCAAACTGTCTATGTAACAAGAGTATTATTCTCTATCTTCTAAAAGCCTGGAAATAAGTAAAAGAATTCAGGAACAAGTAGCACAGCGTGATAAGGAACAAGCTTTCGAATAGTAGGTTGATTGTGAAGGCAAACACCGCTCACCTAAAGCAATACGCCATCCGCAATGGTGGCGGAACAAGTGCGCGTTTTAAAAAGGTCGCTTTTGGCAGCCCTTCAAGAGAGGGCGTTGACATGGCGTACCCGAGCTGGCGCATCCGCTGTTGTTATCAGCAGCCGGGCCAGAATCGTATCTACTTGCGTTTTTCGAAACGTTCACTGACTACGTCAAAGATAACGTCCCAAGTCTCTCGTGACAGGAAGCCCTCTGTGGACCCTTCTCACACTCCGGAGCATATTAACTTAGAAAGAGTGCGCAAATAGGGTCTTGTGACAATTAAAAGCTAATTCACTCAGAACACGGTGAATAAATAAATACACCAGCGTGCACGCGCGATCGTCAATAATGGTCATTCGGTTGTGTCTTCGTTTAAGAATTAAACCTATTTTCAAACCGTTCTAGATCTTCAAAGCTTAATGCACAAAACGCCAATCACATTCTGTGCGCGTGCATACACGTACACACACAAGCTGTCAGCAGCACGGGAAATGAGCAAATGATGAGAGTATATGGAACTAATAATAAAGGCTGTATTCTCAAACCAAGGGCAGCTTTCAGTATGGATAGCAAGGAAAAGCGGTTACGGAGTCTTCTACCTACGAATATCATGTGTGGTGCTTTACTTGTGTCCAACGGCCTCTCACCTGCGTTCTTTCTCAGGCATTCATTTCAGCTCAACCTTGCGAGAATATAGCCGCGCCAAATGCACGCATTGTGACTGGCCTGATGCTTATATCAAGTCGCATACGTACACACCCGCTCACGGATATTGGTGATGACTGGGCCAGACGGGGGGTAATCATCTGAAAAATTGGGCACGTTGATGCTCCATTATATTTTTCTATGCCATCCTTCTCAACCTAATTTCTGTTTTGTGTTTAGACAATAACAATAGGGAATTATGCAGTTTCGTCAGCTTAATAAACACATAACATATGACTGAAGTGATTCCAGCAAAGTACTCCATGATCTCGTTTTCCTGAAGATAAAGTTGGTCGAAAGTATATCTTTTTTTTTTTGCAGCCTTCACAATCAGCGCGGCATGACCTCGGGGAGAACGACCTCGAGTGTTGAGCATGTCTGCAGCTCCGCAATCTCAGCCTCGACAAGTGGAAGCAACGATTCGCAGACGCAGCGTAGTCAGATGACACATGGCCTAGAAAATACCTTCCTTATCACGGTGTCGTCTAAACGTCGGAAAAGACACTGAGCATGAAGCCCGTCCCCCAGTGCCGCTATGTTACTGCTTTTAGCCTGGACAAGTCCTTGCTAGATGTTCTATTTGCACAAGAAAACAATTTTGTAGCACATATTCGTACCCGACTGGGTGCAGTAAAGAATAAACACTGAAGTACATGCCTTGATTTAACTCTCGGCACAAGTAAAGAGAAAGGAAGACTTAGAAATCGACAATAACTGACAAAAAACTATATTTAGTAGTAGGACGTTCGCTATTAATGGGAAAAAGGAAAGCACACAGAGCATTAATGAACCAAACATATATATAATTGGTTTTGGGGGGAAAGGAAATGGCGCAGTATCTGTCTCATATATCGTTGGACACCTGAACCGCGCCGTAAGGGAAGGGTAAAGGAGGGAGTGAAAGGAGAAAGGAAGAGAGAGGTGCCGTAGTGGAGGGCTCCGGAATAATTTCGCCCACCTGGGGATCTTTAACGTGCACTGACATCGCACAGCACACGGGCGCCTCAGCGTTTTTCCTCCATAAAAACGCAGCCGCCGCGGTCGGGTTCGAACCCGGGTGAACCAAACAGAGAAATAACTTTTCTTTTTTTTTTCAGCGAAAAAAAAAAGGCGGACAGCAAATCAAACGTAATCGCACGTTTCTTGCGTTGTGTGTTCAGATGTAGGGCAACCCGATTATAGTAACGTGATTTCTGGCATCGCCTGTAGAGTCCCAGGGTAACGAACACCAAACAAACCTGGCTTATTGCTCCGATGGGTACTG
Source organism: Amblyomma americanum (assembly GCA_030143305.2). Lineage (NCBI taxonomy): Eukaryota > Metazoa > Arthropoda > Arachnida > Ixodida > Ixodidae > Amblyomma > Amblyomma americanum. Next base: position 20,168 of record JARKHS020031788.1, on the reverse strand, counting down.
TGGGTGACTGGGTGGCAAGGAGAAGGTACTTTAAGGTAGAAAATGAAACTGTAATAAGTAATTTTCACTGCTTATTACACGGTATCAAAAACAAGAAATGACTCTAAAAACACGACGCTAAAAGGGAGACAAAACACGCGCATGATCTCACAACCGAAGGAATTTCTGCGCTGACAACGCAAGCATTTCCTAAACGACTTGGTCAGATTTTGGAAAAATGTATACCAATTAGCAAAAAAGATCGAGAAATGAACAAGCAGCAAACAAGGCAGAAACCTGCGTAAACGCTACTATCGCTATAGCAAGGGAACGCTTTTCTTTAGGTACCGACACATCTAGGGGAACTCGCTTCCTTGTTAAAGCGACACGCTTGCTTTGTTCCTGCATAAAAGCTTATTAAAATTCATAACCGATCATATTGAAATACACAGACGTGATTCACCTCGAGCTCTTGTAAATGTAAATACACAAAGAACTGAATGACCAGCATCGGGGCTAGTTGGTGCAAATTGAAATGAATAGTGGGAAGGGAAATGAACACGTCAACTGTATTGAGATTCATGGTGAAACAGCTCGGGAATGTGGAACACACGAAGGAAAGACACGCAACACAGCCGCTTACTCGCAACTCATTGCTAATTCAAAGAAACAGTCCTCATCACTTTTTCTTTCCAGGAAAAACACACAATTAACACCAAAGGTAAAGAATAAGTGAAAGCAGAACTGATGAGAACCGTTTCTCAGAAAAAAACGATTTGTTGCGAGTCAGCCCTTGTGTTGTGTGCCTTTTCTTTGTGTGCTCCGTTTTCCCGCTCTGTTTCACCATGAATAATTACCAACTTCCCAAATCGCAGCTTTAATTAACTATAGCGAAAAGCAGGAACTCGATTCTTTTTTTTTTCCTCAAGCAATGGTACATCGATTGTTTGTCAGATCTTTGCGCTTCGTTCCTTTGCTGCTGTTCTTTTGGATCAAAGGGTGGGCAAAGAACGCTCTTTGCGCATTGCTTCCTGCCGTATCACACAACGACGAAAGAAACCCTGAAAACTTCGCCATTCATCACCGTGTCTCATCATTATTACCAACAACTTGAGGTTTACCGAATTCGGCTTACTTTATTTTAGCTTCAAGAGGTAACGTCATCTTCAGCAATGACGTGGATAGCAGCGCTAAGGTCGCCATGCCGCCGATTGAGCAAGACACAGGAAAATATTCTAGTTTGCTCGTGAGACATGCATTGATGTTGTAGTAAACAATGCTCTTTCAAAAATAACCATTAATTTCATAGAAACCCCGGCCCTCTATTCGTGGATCGCTTGCGCTTGCTATCATGATAGCGGACAAGTTAGACCCACGTCATACAGCGCTGGTTCATTGCATCGCAGCAAGAGAAGGGATCGGTGCATAATTTCCAATAACCATGATGGCAGTACAAAGAGTGCCCCTCCATGGAACATCCAGAATCATATTCAGCACCAGAGTTCTAGGTAACTTCGAGCATATATAACATGCTCATGCAGCCCCCAAGATAAGGCTGTAGAACGCAGACCCCAGCATAGGCTTCGAGAAGAAAAATAGCTACTGTTTCAAAATTTCACTACTTACAATTTACGCGCAATATTATTCGCTTGGACACCGAAGGAGGCACTCCATTGCTGGCGATGCAAAGATAAGCACCAGCATGGTCTTCGTGGAGACTTGTGATGTTAAGCCACTCTCCTTGTACTTGCTTGGAACCTTGATAGAGGTTAGAAAAAGGACAATCACATCTCATTATAGCCTCCTTGCGAAACCCCACTAACGAAAAAATTGAAAAACTGCTTCAAGCTATCATACCCAGCATTTTTGGAAACAGCATTTTTCAGCGGGAATTCATGCTAGCAGTTTTTTCATATAATGGAAGATTTTGCTATAACAATAAATATATCCGCAGATCACCTACGGTAGTATTGCGTTTTTTTCTTAACGTTCCTTCTGTCATCAAAAACGTTCCCGATTCGTTTCCTATGCCACTCTTAACTGTTCGATGTGATCGATGGAAACACTTGAAAAGAAAGTCTTCCCTGCATATAAGAAGAACAAATCATTACATTCAATATTTTCGTAACAGTATGTCACAATTATCCAATTGTCAAAGTTTCTGTCCCAAAATGTTGGACATGAGTGGCTGCGACGTACCAAATAGGTTTTGCGTTGTGCCCTTTGAGCAGCTACACCTGACTGGAAATTGACGGCTTCCTTAGAAGCTGGATCTCCTTTCTTCGCCAACAATTTCTCGTTGTCACCGCACCGCACATAAACTTCGTGATAAATGAATGGTGAAGGCAGCTGTAGCTTTGTCTCAACATGACTCTGCTATCAAATTCAACCCGTGAAGTGTCGCAGGCGTAGCCACTATTACGACAGCGGGAGGAGTAGTTAGTGTGTCGTGTAAATGACATGGCATAAAAAGAATAATGCCGAATGTCGAAAGAGGCCGATACCTCGCGGTCGAAAGTCACACTTAAACAGCTGTCAAGTAAGCTGACGGTCATAATATTTAACTTTTCTTTGTTGTTAAATAAAGTGAACAGAGCTTCAATATCATAAATGTATGTTATTAGTTGGTGCGGCAAAGACAGTTGTCAAAACAGTTAAGATGTGGTGCGCCGCAATCGAAGAACTTTGCGTTTACCATCAGGCACAAGATAGGAGCCCCCACAGCTGAGTAACGTAAAACGTTGGCATTTGTGTAATGCAGTGTAAAACGCCGCGCACAAAAAGATGTAGCATTAATAAAGGAAGAGCTCACTAAGTGTGCGGTTCATCCGGTTTCTTACTACTGTTCCGCCTTTTTGCGCGCGATGACCCGCAAAATACGCAAATAATTTATACAAAATATTCAAGGTGCAAAAAGAAGCGCTAGTTTCCGCTCTACGCAGCGCCAAATCAAAAACACGGAAGAAACTTTGCCGACCTTTTTTTCCCCCAAGAAAATGGATTATAAGCAGTTTTAACGCCAAGTTGCGGCTCCTACCCAGAAACTCGTCCTACGAAAATTTTGACGTAAATTTTTCAATGCAGAACGTGCTTCGAAGCAGGTACACTATCTTTGCATTTCGCTTCAGTCTAAATGCGGCCACCGGTGCCAGGATTGTCAAGCCACCTTGGGCTCAGCAGCCGAGCGCCACAACCACAAAGCCACCTTCAAGGGCTTCAGGTAATGAGGGTGCCGTTAGTCGCAAATTTTAAAAGTACCCGTTACTTGTGAAAGCTTTGAAAACGGTTCTGACACTGTTTCCTCGAGTAGACAAAAATACAGCAGACAAAAAGGACCTGCAGGATGTATAGGAAAGAAGCCAATCACACTTTATTCAAAGCCTTCTAGCCCGTTGTCATCGTCCGCTTTTCGGATAGTTTTTAGCTTAGGTAATACGAAAATAAAGTGAGAGACGACACTTCTAAAAGTATATTCCCTACTCGGTCACTCTTTTCTCTTCAAAACAAATATTGTAAGTAAACTGAAAGATAATTAAACGCTGGTTAATGAGCCCCAGTCTTATAGCATACCGATGACAGCGACACCTCGACGTTAGAGCAGTTAACCAGGCATTTCGCTCTTTACATTCTGCATAAACCGACAAAAGCATTGCGTGAAACGTAAGAAAATGGCCCACAAACTTACGATTGTTGCTCTTAATCAAGATATCTTCGCCATCTTCTCGACGCCAAGTAATTGTCGGCTCAGGAATTGCGCGTGCTACGCATCTCAATGCGACACTTGTCCCATAATCAGTTCTAGTGTCAGAACTAGTGAGCGTTTGGTCAATTTCTGGAGGACCTGCAAAAGGCAAGGTAAATATATGCAGAGTAAAACACAGTGAATATTGATATATATTATTTTAACCACAACATTTTGATGGCATTTTGGAGACCAGAATGCCGGGTGATCAATGTTAGAATGTGGGCTGCGATTGTAGAGGAGATAATTAAGAGCAAGCTACGTAACATTCAATGCGAAAACTCAGTATGGATGCCCGCAATTATAGAAGTAAAATGAACGATTAAATCACTTGCATGTATAGACGCGTTGTGACCATGTTCTGTCTTCTTGCTTTCTTTATTGTTCTCCTGTGATTTGGCGCAAAAAAAAGAATAAATGGCGAATAGCGAATGGCCCGAATATACGGAGCTAGAACCCGATGTCATATAACTAAAAAATGTATAAGATGGTTTTGGGATCTTAACATATCGAGAAATCAAATAAAAAGTAACATAAGCCACAATACGCGGTTTCACTAACACCGAAAAAAGGAACTGAGAATTAAACCATCACCAATCAAATCATGAGGAGAAAATGTGCAGAACACAACTTCGACTACAAGATCATGACGTTATTAAACAGATATTAAATTTTAGTGTGTACTCTGATGTTTCCATGAAATCTCTCAAGTATTGCATGTATCCTATGTGCCGTGCATGTTTTTCACTCGACGTGAATCGGAATAAAATAAGCCTGAGATACATTTCATGAACGTCTGCATGCTCTGCGCACATGCTTCCGCAGCTTCCTTCCTCTGAAATATGATTTTTGCAAAATTATTTTGCAGGAACTTCTAACAAAAAGCTCATCTTACATTTCGGCACTTTTCCCCTCTTGTTTATCGCAAATGAAGGAACGAATCACAATCATTCAGTTTGCCGCAACCGAACAGGAATGAAGGAAAGGAAACAGTTGTAACAGATTCGTCTCAATAAGAAACGTTAGCATTGTAGCACGGTTCCAAGTCGGAATCACAGCCTTTCTAGAGCAGTCGCCCAACGAACTAAGCTGTCCAGTACAGGTAACCATTGTTAGCGTAATGTTCAACTGATCAATAACTCGAAGGGGCGAAGAGGCTGCACCATTGTGCTCAGAGGATGCTGTAAGCTGAAAGAGAATTAAATCAAAGCAGTAATCAATCATTGGCATCCATCTGATTGTACTAATACTGCTTCAGCTTCCACAGCTACACAGCTACTCAGAAGTGGCTTTATATTTCCTGCGAAAGGAGTGCGTTTGCATCGCCCCTTCCCCACTCTACCACCAATCTGAGGTCTCTTGAAGTGAAGCCAGACCTTCCTGTCCACTCGTCGCCACTCTCGACCCAAGTCCATCAACCGCACCATCCACAAAATTTGTTTTTGTGATGTATCATCGTTCGTTAGAGTAACAGCTTAAAAATTGGCTGTGGTTTAGCTCTGGTTAACCCAAGTTGAATTGCGAAAGCTTCGTTTCCTCGGCGTAAGGAAACGAAGCGTAAATGGCGTAAGGAAGACAGCAAAGAAACTGCTACTTATATAGACGTCGGTAAGTTTGGAAATATTTTGTTGCACTTTTTGTCATCATAACTCAATTCCGACGCTCTCGAGAACTCAAACCGGTCTCTTCCACAGTTGAAGGGTCACTCCGGGACGTGACATGCCTTTTTCTAGCCGTATCTTCGTTACGACGCTTCTCGAGTCGTGCGGCGCGTTCTTCTGCCGTCTCTTGAGCGCCTTGTCTCTTCCTCGCTTCGTTCTTTCGTTGTTGCGTCTCTTTCGCGATCTTCATAACGACTAGAATCCACTGAGGCGATGCGCATATATATATATATATATATATATATATATATATATATATATATATATATATATATATATATATATATATATATATATATATATATATATATATATATATATATATATTAAGGAAGCCAACAGTCACCGAAACCAAGGTGCATAGGGGAATGTTTGTAATTTTTTTTAATTTGTAGTGCCAATAAATCGGTGCCAATAAACCCAAGCGGAGAACATCTGGTAAAGCGAGCGGCGACAGCGGCGCCACCTGTTGGATCGCAGCTTCGGTGTTGCTAAGAAACGGCGGCTCAAGGTCGTTCGTCGGCCACGGCATACGGCATACGGCTGAAGTGCGCGACGAGCCGAAATGGCTCGCTGGCTGGCGTAGTGTTGCTTTCGCAACAAAAGTATCCATCTAGGGTAAATCCAACTGCTGTCGCAGACTTGTCGCCTTAGATGGCTGCTAGCCCCACAGTTCTTTGCTCCGAGCTTACGGTAGGGCGGATGCGAATTAGTAATTATGCCCTCCACTTAAATCGGTTCATAACTGGAGATTCAACTGGACATTTGACTGTACAGCTGGTGTATTTCATGTATCTTGTAGTCATCCAAGAGGCACTGTAATTTATGAACAAGTCCCCGGATTCTTTGATTTTGGACATGTTTATCATTAACAACATTCGAGGTCAGTATGAACGCAAGCACTGGTCGATCCTGAGTGCCGCCGGGTACCCACCGGTGATACAATGGGTACAAGCTTTCCCCTGCCTGGAGCTCGGCTTCTTTAGGGTGAAACATTTGTGAAATGGGTCTTTGACCACATCTTGTGAAATGAAAAACTACCTTTTGCCATGGCGCTCTTTGGCCAAAGCTGTCCTTGCGCCATAAAAATTCAACTTCATCATCATCATCGTCATCAGCAAGCAGTGGTGGTGCCCTCACGGCAAACTTAAATTACCGCGGCGAAGTTACCCGAGCGCGTGCGTACTGTAAATGCTTGCTGCCAACGATACGCGTCTTTAAACGGGAATCTTGGAAGCAGATCCGGAAATTACATACCGACCACATGCAAGAACATTTCTTGAATTTTCATGGGGCTGGTATTTATCTGACAGACGTAGCGCCCAGCATCGCTGTACTTGACATCATGGATGAGAAGGTTAGAAGAGTCGTTTTTTCTCATTAGAAACACTCTCCGGTTCCTTGTGATGAGGGTTGAATCTATGGCAAGAATAACTGATTTGTCGGCCTCAAGCCATCCTATCTGGAGAGGAAAAAATCGAGAACAATTAAAATACCCATATTTATATTATCCACACTTGCGAAGTACAGTTTAGAAAATTGAAAAGAACGGTTCATTGTTGACTCAAAACTAATGAACGAAAAACTTTTCGAAAAGCGTATAAAACAGCGTAAACAAATAAAATGATAGTATACAAAAAAGCCTTCAGATTGCAACGTTGAATGCAAGCGAGCCTAGGATTTCTTTCGCCGTCTAATGTGAATCAGGGTCAACCTGAAGATGTCCTGGCAGGCGTTTTGATTTGGTACTAAGGGTTTCGGAACTTCCGTTTCCTGCGGATACCATTACCAGACACACGTCAATAAGTGTAAGTGACTGTCATCATGCGGCATACAGGCATGCAGTTGTTCTTTTTCGACAACCCACCTGCGAACGCGCCGCATCACGGATCGCTTACAAGAGGGCGCATGCAGTCCAATGCGGCTTAGGTATTTTATATAGGAACAGTGTATTTCATTATTATTAGTTTAGAAAATATTTAAACTGATAAATTTCTTCCTGCGTGAGATAAAATCACAGCAGCGATACACAGTATCTCACCATATCGCGGTACGTACAAGGAACAAGTAAAAGGAGAAGAGAGGACTTACCCGATGTGAACCCAAGTTCCGGACGGTGCATTTCAAGGTAGCGCTCCGTCCTACAGGGACGGTTATATTACTTACGTCCACAAATTCCGGTGTTTCTGAGTGTCCTGCGGTGTCCGTCTCATGGAGCGAAACCTGCGCGAAGCTGGTAACTGCACGAAATGAAATGCAAACCTGTGAATAAATATCTCCTTTATTAACGGATTGGAAATTTTGTTCGGAAGGACGCGTCACAATGGAGCAATTGCCGGCGCACAATATTCTGGGGTCCTTTCTGAAGCAACAAGTATGTTGCCTAAGCATTTAGGTGTTCGGGTTAATAATTATATCATCCTTTATTTTGATCAAAATTCGATGCCAAGAAATATAAAATGTCGTTTAAAGGTATAAGGGTATTGCTTCGATGCAATCTGATGAAGAATAGGTGGCACTTCGCGGTGACATACCTTTGCTTCATTAAGCTACGTGCCCTGAGGAAGACTTGTCATGAGCTGCGATTGACAGCCTTCTCGATGTATGATGCAGCAAGTACGGAGCGCAGTTTTGCGACCATTTACTTTCTAGATGTTCCTTTATTGTTCCATAATTCCTAGTTGCTTCCGTAAACCCATCCGCTTACACCTGGCGAGAAATGCCGCACGTCCACTTTCTTGTTAGATCGCCTGCTGCCTATGGCAAATGAACAACTTGATTAATCAGCAAAAGGACCGAAATAAACAGCGGCACTGCTAGGGTTGCTTTATTGATATTCAATTTTTATTGACATAAAAACACATGCTTAGCATTCAGCACCAAAAACATTGTTTTCTGATGAAACAAGAGAGAAGTTTGTTTCCCCTATGAGCAGTCGCATTCCTCGATCCACCGATTAAATTTGGGCTGTGGCAAGCGCTATATCTGGAGTGGCGTTACACAACGTAGGGATAGTACAGGCATGCTAAAAACAACTCGCACCGAAGGGTGCCGCTCGAGCAAGGTCCGCGCATTGAGCAGAAGTTTTCCTTCAATGATCACAACATGGGGCACTGAAAGCAATGAAAGTGACCCTACAAAGCTCCACACCATGGCAGCATCGGGAGTTGTCTAATATATAATGTAAGCAATCTACTTTTCGCATTAGTTCTCGTTCTTTCTTTTGATGTGATTGCAATGTTCTAAACAGTTCCGCCATCCATGCGAAAATGACTGCGATATCTTTCCTGTCTGCATAAGTGGTACCAAAGTCAAAGCAGTTTTTTTTTTCTTTCAGGGAAGCCGCGGCGCAAGCGCACCCTAGAGTCATGTCAGCACCGTGAAACCTAGCAAATAAAAACAAAGATTCCCTTACCGGCTGCACTCGCCAACAGGAATGTAAACGCCAGACACGACCGGCACATCATTTTCGTCATGTCTCCCAGCCTATCCTAAACGAACCTGAGTCAGGCCACTTATGTCAGCACGGCTCTTTCTGCTCGAACAACTGTGGACTCAGGCATACTCCATTTGGCTTCTGCCGGGTCTTCCGCTTGAGCCTGCTTCTCGCAATAGGCGTGTCTGGAGGGTCGCGTATCTGGGGTGTCGCTGCTGCTTTATCAGGGATGAACCTGATGCCTGTAACTCGCTGCTCTCAGATAAAACCGGGTGCTATGCTTGTTGTGGCGGTATAACTGTGTGGCCTGGATTAACATATCGCACGGAAAAGCAGCCGACGTCTCCGAGGTCAAGCACCCGAGGCTTAAGAAAGGGCTGCTGCCGAGACCACAGCATCGCTCGTCCACTAATCTCCCTCGTGCCTACGCAAGTTTTTTTGCTTATGTGCATCAACAACGCTAAGACGATGTTTGTCCCCACTTGTCTGTTTCTTCCTACGTCTCGTTTTCGTTTTCGATGTTGGCGTACAATGAATGGTTAACACCTCGACCGAATTTCAGGTTTATTCTCGCTTATGTCTTCAATGCCACCACCACTCCACAGTTTTTTCTTGGAACTAAAGACTAAAGAACTATCTCGTTTTTGCGACCTTGTTTGCGAAGAACAAGTAGCAGCAAAAACATTTCTGCAAATATACTTTCTGGAGCGAAGGAATTTGCCAGCTTTTACGAACTCAATTTAGCCTTAAGGGCTAGACTGACGATACTGTCCAATAAAGTTCTCTCAAACAGTCTGCTGTAGTCATATCCCTCTCCTGCTTCACGAGCAGTTATGCTGCTGGCATATCGCCGCCGTGTTGTTGTGGTTGTACCTATGTACTTTTGATATATAGCCACTTCCAACCACCAAAGTTTTTCTGAAGTTATAAGGCTTAAACGAGACGGCTGTTAACACGTGCAGTATGCAAAGATCGAACGATGATAGATTTCTTATTCTTCGATATAGCACATTTAGCCGAGAGAACACCGGACGTATTACCACATGTTCTATTACGTGCTTTTAGCGCATGGCTAGGCAGCGTTACCCGAACCCGCGACTATTTATCACACATATCCTGTACTAAGCCCGCTACAGTTAAATGGCACGGGGCGGAACGCATTATTTTTTATTCTCTTTTACAAGTCTCACCATACTCTAAAAGACAAAACATGTTCTGTATTTTTTAGGAAAAAGGTATTCTGTACAGCTTTACCACTCATGCAACTCGTTTTAAATTATATGTTTTAAATTAACATGTTTTTGGAGTGCAAATTTCTCCAGTTAATCAACTGAAAGTACGAAATTTGCACTGACGTATGCGAGAACAATGTTAGACCTGCTGTGGAACCACAGTGCTCTCCAGGTTTCATGGATGATGTTCTTGTTTGTGGATCATTGTTCCACAAAATACTTTGTGCCCGTAGTGCAGCCTTCTAAACACCATGCAGTGCTTCGGTCTGCGCCCGCACCATCTGGACTCACTATGTGGTAGGCCTCCTATAACGCCAAATACATGCCAGTGGTCTCCTCTAGGCAGTTCATTGTTTACATGTTACTCATTCACACGATATCGTTCACCCGGAAGCGCAGTTAACGATGAACAGTATATGACGAGCGCCGTCTATCTCCTTTCTATAGTTCACCTCAATGTTAGAAATGAAACAGTTGTTTTGCCGTGATTTTGTACTGATACGCACATAATCAATATGCCATCGCCCGGACAAGGGGTGCAGAACGCTGTTCCATGCACTGTGGTTACAGCGAGTTGAAGCTGTTATGTTCACCCTCCGCTACACCAGGATAGTGTCTTGAAAAAGGCACAAGAAAACACAGTTTTATCTCCAGGTGTAGTTTGCGCTCCACGCCATTTTGTTGCTCTTAGAGTGCCAGACGGCACGCAGTGCTTTTTACGCCTGTGACAGTTTCAACGTTCATGGCATTCGTGTATAGGACATTATCCCCGCTCTGATAGACCTAGAATCGATTCGTAAAAAGAAAAGTCTGCTAAATTCTGTTAGTCATACGTGGTTACTTTGGTATGACAGCATTAAAGTATTTAAACGTCCCAGAAACGCAACATTTAGAAAGTTTATCTTTTTAATTGCATCGTGCGTTATCTGACGTCGATTCATAAAGCGCTGCGGCACCGCTAGCATCTGGAATATTGTTTGCTGGCCGTTTTTGCTCGTATCTTTCTCGGCGCTGCTAAGAAAAGTTCTGGCGCTAAGAGGGCCTGCACTCTATTACTCTCTGTTATGCCTAGCTTTGTCATGGTTGTTCGTGCGCTGCTGCTTAACGGCCTCATTATTCTGTACTGGTTTACCACTCATGCAACTCGTTTTAAATTATATGTTTTAAATTAACATGTTTTGGAGTGCAAATTTATCCAGTAATATCAACTGAAAGTACGAAATTTGCACTGACTTAGGCGAGAAAAATGTTAGACCTGCTTAGCAACCAGCTGTCGCAATGTCTTAGCAACCAGCTGTCGCAAAACTCGCAGTATCCTTTAGTATTGCGTGGTAACTGTTCTGTAGTCCAGTACAATGCGTCAGTAATGCATACTTGTAGGTTTGAAGTCTAGTCCAGTTTCACAGCGATAGCTGTTAGGCGCCCGTCCCTGGCTTGTGCGTCGTCGTCGTCGCCATCCGCGTAACCGGTGGCTGAATCACAAGCAGTGCATGACATCCACCTACCGCATGGATGTCATTAACGCTGCCACCGGTCATTAACGTTCTCACCTTATATCATGGTCGACCTGGGTCACATAAGCCTACGGGAGGCCATGTTTGGAACAGCCGCCTGCCAGTGCAGGGGTGCATCACTTGACCACTGCACCAGCTTTCGCTTAATCTCGCTCTTCACAGACGTAACCGTCCTGTGAGTTTTTAGCCTTCAAGACCACGCGCCCGTACGAACTTAAATAAAAATCCTATCTGCCAACAACTTCATTCTCTAACAGGGCTAGGAATAGCTTAAATCAATATGCAATGGTGAAAACGAATAGAAACGCCAATTGGATTATTTGTACCGGCTTGCGTGCTCGAATGGGCAGATGAACGTAATGAAAATATTTAGCCTACATAATTAGAGGGGCCATTATAAGCATATATATATTACAGTCGCAACGAGTTTCGTAAATATACATACTATTGAAAAAATCGCCAGTAACTCTACCTGGAGCCACAAGTAAAACTTCACAGGAGAAGCGAGAAAGAAAATGAAAAGGTAAACACTAGTAAAATCAACGCTCTATTCCCGCAGTCCAGCAAAAGGTAAAGCAGTACAACAAAACAGCGAACATTTTTCAGTTGCGCATAAGAGGGCAGAAAGGTAATAGGTATTTGTCAATGACGTATTCAGCAATATACCAAGTACTAAAAGCACATAAATTGTAATTTTCAATAAAAATCACGATTTTCATCACCTTAGCATAAAGAACAGCGCAGAAGGACCAGACGAGGAAATGGAGAGACACAACGATGTGCTTTGCTCATCTTGGTCCTTTCGCACTGTTCATTATGCTAAACCTTCTCCAACTCTCCCAGGTTTTGCATAAAAATTATCAACAAAAACTAGTAAAGCAAATTTTAGGTTTCTATTGTACTGCACAACATTTAGCTTTGGTTTCGCAATATGCGCAGGATATTAATTAGTTGTCAATTTGAAACACATTTCAGAAAACAGTTTAAGTGAATCAGAAAGACGCCTAGAACCACCTGCTCGCCATGACTGAACTGGATGCAGTAGGTGTGGAGGCTCGCGTTCCTTACTTAAGCAAGCCTAATTATGAAAAATTTCAAGATGTCCCAGTCACGTACTCAAACGCAAACCTACAAGAGTACCTTCGCTACCAAAGGGTCATCAGCAAGGAGGCTCACCCCTCACGTTCCTGAAGATGGTGGCAAGGCTAGAGAGGCATGTCGCAGGTTAGTAATCTTGGAATTCACAGAGAATTTACCACTGCCTAAAAGGATAACACTTGGATTCTGGAGTTATCCCGTAACAATATGTTAGGGCACAAACACACTGCTACAAATGTAAGAGCCATCGTCATAGCTCGAGTCATTGCACAGGCTCTGTTCGCTGCAAAGTCTGCGTTGGCTTCTATTCGCACAATAAATGCACACGAGATCGCCACCTAAGTGGACGAACTGCGATGGCCCACACCCTGCTTCATACGTAGAGTGCATTAAAAAGCAAGCTGCTACACTCAATCTCACCACGGAGCAAGTTCCAGGGAAACCACCCAAGCCATATGAACCACCGCCTAATCCTGAGATGGCCTTCACGATTACGACGACACCTTATCCAAGGTGCATCAATGCAACCATGCAAGAGAGCTGGAAGCACATATGCAACAGCACCAAAAAATAAACGTGGAAACGCTGCGGTGGCACCGCCTATTTCAAAGCAGTTGGAGCATTCCACTCAAGCTCCGAGAAATGGCGCCCCAATGCGACGGCCAAGGCGCCCCAATGCGTCAGCCAAGGCGCCACAATGCGACAGCCAAGGCGCCACAATGCGGCAGCCGAGGCGCCACAATGCGACAGGACAATCAGTGAAAGGCGGTCAAACTGAACCACCAAACAATACATCACATGCCTACTGTACTGATTCCGATGCTGCTTGCAGCCATTAAGGCTCTTGTCCACGCCAACTCTTCGTCACGAGGTCTCCGAGGATTAGAAGCTGTCCTTGAAATGAAGCCATTGGTGTCATCCTCCTACTCTCCACAGGGACGTAGCACCAGACATCAGTAATTATGGCTTCAACAGTGACCGGTTCACCACAGCAGACCATCCGCAGCGTCTTTCGCACATGCACCATTTTCCAGTAGAACGCTCTCGGTTTACGCTCGAAACTCTCCGATTTCCGGCAGCTCATTTTCTGATTTCCGTTGCCGATTTCTTGAACGCGTACAACTTCCCTTTCATAGTCAACTCTGAATTGCGCGCCGAGGAAAATTTTAGACAGCACGGATACTATTTTCACCATCCACAACGACCAGATTACGTCAGCAGATTGCTAATAGGTTTTCGCAAGGATATCCTGGCCACCTTTGTTGATGTCCCGTCTCACAGTGACTACGAATACCTGTGCGACGTAGCAGTGACTGGCAGACAAGAGTACACTCTCAATGTAGTATATATTGAGCCAGTTAGGCAATTCGACGTTTCGAGGCTTGAAAACTTGACAGCAAGGAGGATGCCGGCTCCGCATATTACTTGTAAATGCTTACGTGCTCACAATGAAATTTGGGGCCGCTCACATACATGTGTCTGAGGTGCCAAGCTTGCAGAACTTCTCTAAACACATTCAGTTGAGCCGCTAAATGATGGCAGCAAAACCTGCTTCCGAGGTCTTACGATTGCTAACAGCATCGACGTGTCCTTTGTAACAAGTTCACTTGCCCACAACTTTGGCTGGTGCACTGATTTGGAAACACCTAGAAGTGACCATTACCCAGTCCTCATATTAAATAAATTTCTTGTAAAACTTACAGACTGGGATGCATAAAAGGACACTGCAAGCAGAGTAATTACTACCGCCACCAGGAATGAGGAATTAGTACCGACAATGGCTGATTGCCTGAAAATACATGAATTAAAGCTAGAAATAATAGGGAACCTTGAAATGAAACATTTCAAAGGCTGAGCGCTATTCGCTGGAGAGCTGAAAGGAAAGCTTTGCACTAAAAAACCTTGAAGACCTTCGTGCCTGCCGACGGGCACAATGCCTCCGTCGGCGCTATCTGGAGGAACCCAGTCGGCAAAAATGGAGCGAGTTTTGTTCTACGCTGTATGTGCGCCAACCAGTAACCAAAATTTATAGAACCGTTAGAGGTTTGCGTACACCAATCCAACAGCTTCACCCCTTGGCTGCATTCTCTCTGCATGAACTCAAATCTCTAAAAAAAGTCTCAGGGAAAACTGGAGAGTGCTGTTAGCGGGTCATGGCCTTTGACACTTCTCCGCACATGGTCAATGCGGCATCCCACAGGTGGCAGTGCCAGCGTTGAACCTGCCTTTGACAATTGAAGAGCTCTCCACCCCTATCGCGGAATCAAACAGACGCACGTCTCCTGGTCACGATGAGGTGACCTATGACGCAATCGCAAAGCTACCCCACAACTCCCGTCTTCGACTCCTGAAATAATACAATTCTTCCTGGATGACTGATGAGATCCCCTCGGAATGGAAGCTGCGAAAAAATGTACTTGTTTTGAAACCTTGTAAGCAGCCAACACGCTACGCACCCTTCCGGCCCATCGCATTACTGAGCTCTATGGAGAAAATGAACTGCAAACGCATCACTTTATTTATTGAAATCCCAAATTAGTGTCCCCAAGAAGTGCACGGGTTCCATCAAAATAGTCCTGTGACGGATACTGTCATCGCCCTCGTCTCAATACCTGAGGAGCACCTGCATGATGGTTTCATCCCGACAGACGCTTTCTTGACAGAACGGCCGCTTTTGACTCTGCATTTCATCATGAAATTCTCGCAGCCTTGGGCGGTCTTGGCCTCGGAGGAAGAAGGCTGTACAAATCGATTAGACACTATTTAAAAGAACGACATATTTTATGAGCACTCCAAATACCCCAACGTTCTTTCAAGCAGTGAGAGGGGAATACCTCAGGGAGCAGTGCTCAGGCCTCTCCTGTTCAATTCTAAACCTATACACATAACAAGAAACCTTGCGCGAGGAGTACGCATGATGATTTATGCAGATGATATCTGCATCTGGAACGCGTCACTCTCGCACTTATTACCCAGCAACGTCTTCGGAGAGTGTTACTGCACATCTCTATGTGCCTGCCCTCCCCCCCCCCCCCCCAGGTCCTCGTCTCTCGCCTGAAAAGAGCGTTGTCATATCTTTTGCAAGAAAAACGATTGCTCGATATCCGCTACTCCTAGATGAACGGTCACTACGTAATATACGATCTCAGCGACTACAAGCTCTTGTGATCGACAGTACTCCCCTCTTGGTCGTCTCAGATTTAAAAACTTCGCGAGAGGATAACTGCAGCATCGTAAGTTTTTAGGTTCATGGTGGGAATACGGTAGAGCATAACTGTCGTTCAATGGTTCTGCTTGAAAATGCCTACAATGAAGGAACCTTGCGCTAGTTATACAGTTGCTTCAAAGATTATCTCCAACAAGCAAGAAGAATCCCGAGGCAACGCGGAACAACTGTCTTCGGATATGCTTGGCCTCCCAAAGGGTTCCTCTGCATCATGAGCAGTAGCAAAAGCAGGTTGTCTCCAGCTAGATGTGATTGCCACCCAGGAAACTATCCTTACCCATTTCCGCCATGTACTCCAAAGAAAGAAGCACTTCCTACATCGTGGCCACCTAATTCACTGGAACTCTGACTGTGGCCAAGGTGTGCAGCTGCTGCCCCTCCCTACTGTTATCAGCCACAGAAACTACTACTTCTGTCCTTTCCTCCCTGGACACTCTCGCCTCTAAAGATGAAGAAGTTTGCTCCACGTGTGAGTGTTCGGAGCTGCATTCCACAGGCAACGCTTCTGCAAGCTGCTCGGCTACTTAACCTAGGAATATACGCACCATACCCACATCTTCACCGATGGTTCAACTACTCAAGAAACTTCTTCCTGTGTACAAGCCATGTCTTTTCTTGCCGGCTGCAGCAGAAGACATCGTCTACGACAGCTGACCTTGAAAGCATTTAAAAAGCTGTTTCCTATATCCTGCGCTGAACCCCGGCCGATGGGTTACCTTTACCGACTCTAAAGCATCTCTGCATATCCTGTCCAACCTGCGGCAGAAAACCAGTCATCAGTCCATTTCTCTTGACACCGGGCATCTCCGTCATTTGGCCATTGTCGGAAGCCACTGCATAAAATTTTAGCGGACACCACCACACTGCGAAAATCTGGCCAACGAAAAACTAGGAAACTTCATTCATGAAGTGTGATGCGTCCGAAGTAGCTAAAAAGTTTGCTTCTGAAGAAACATATCAGCCCTGGAGCTAGCCGGCACATCACTACCAATTTCTTTACTCAGTCGCCCTACATTTCAGGTCAAGACTCCTACCTAGAATTCCTCGCCATCTGGAAACACTTCATCGCCGACTTCGCCTGAACGCTGCATTTCCACACGGCTTCCGACACCGTTTCGGCCGAATGAATTAACAGTCTGGTGTATGACAACTGCGGCTTGATCGAAACAGTGGAACATACGGTACTTGAGTACCCTGCGTAAGCTGACAAGAGCATGTACTATGAATACTGCATGTAGAACGTCTCCCCAGTGAAGTGTGGACAGTGTTTTAGTTTCCTTAACTTGGCCTGCCTAAGTCGACATAGACATGTAGTGAACATCTTGTTTGCATATTTAAATGACATTGGACATCTTGCAAAGCTCTAATTCCACCTTTCGTGTTATCCTCATGCATTCTTCACGCACTGAACCTTTATAGCCCATTTTCAGGAAAGTGCACTTCATCATTTTCAACGTAACATCATTACTCGCCGATGCACCTTATTACGCTTTTAATAACCGCATTTTATCTGCTCTTTTTTCTTTCCTTTATTTTACATTTTACGCAGCGCTCTCCTTCATCCTTGATCTCCCACGCAGATTAGCTTGCCAGCTATTTTTAAACGCCTGCTAAATACTCTGTTTTTCCAATGAATGGGTTCTTTCTCGAGGTTAAGTCACCTTTCATACCGTGAGAGCGTTAGTAGCTCTTACTGCCTATAGTAGACAGCACAATTATCGGCAAGAAGTTGAGGATGTCAGGTCGTTAGGCAAATCGTTAATGTAGATGAGAAATAGCAGGGGGCCAAGCACGCACCCTGTGGGATACCTGAAACTACAGGAACTGATGAGGGCAGGTAACCATTAGCGCTCAACAACTGTGCACGGTTAGTGAAAAAGTTTTCAGTCTAGGTAATCGCATTCTGGACAATATTTAGTTCACTCAGTTTATGCAGAAATATTTCGCAGTTTATTAAAAGCTCGGCCAAAATTCTAAATATTGTCAATCAAATTTGAACCCATCATTCTTATGATCGTACTTCCAGCTACACGGGCCGGAGCAAGCGACAACTGAGAACTATCAACAAAGCCGACAACCTCGCGACGGCTGCATACCGGATGCCATTTGTCTCAGAAAAAAAACTCTCTATCGCACATGCTGGCCACCGCCATAGGGCGCTGGAAGACTGAGCCCGGTGCTACTGCAGCGGACTCTCCCACGCGGTACCAAAGAATACCAGGAAGCGCTGTTGGGTCAATACCCGACTTATCCTCGACAATGGCGCCAGTTTGCCTTCCCTGGAAGCCGCCGGCGCAACTCTGCCAGCGTAATTGACCGTCTCGAGAAAATCGAAGGGTCAGCGGCTCGTCATCAGTCATCACCCAGGTAAAATAAAGGAAAGAAAAAAAGAGAAGATAAAATGCGGCCATTAAAAGCGTAATAAGGTGCATCGGCGAGTAACGATGTCACGTATGAAATGATGAAGTGCACTGTCCGGCAAATGGGCTAAAAATTTCGCTGCGTGAAGAATACACGAGGCTAACATGAAAGGTGGAATTAGAGCTTTGCAAGCTGTCCAATGTCATTTAAATATGCAAACAAGATGTTCTCTACATGTCTGTGTCGACTAAGGCAGGCTAAGTTAAGGAAACTAAAACACTGTCCACTCTTCACTGGGGAGACGTTCTAGATGCAATATTCATAGTACATGCTCTCGTCAGCTTACGCAGGGCACTCAAGCATCATGTGTTCCACTGTTTCGTTCGAGCAGCAGTTCTAGTCATCATGTTTTAACATCGGTATTCGTCTCCAAAGCAGAAGCTTACACCCCGTACTTTTCCGCGTAGCCTTGCCAGCGCACTGATGAGAAACACGTGCGACCACCTACAAACCGTGGGGACGTCACTCGTGGAGATTCCTGAGTCTGCGCAACATAAATGGCACCCTCCTCTCAAGCCCTACACGTGATGAGGGCGTGTTCCCTGGGGAGAGAGTGCGTGATGATCTGCCACAGTGAACTTGCACACGCCTTCCGTGGCCAACCCGGCCTCCATCTGGGGATTTCAGGGAAGAAAAACGCCATAAAACTTGGCCCAGAGGATGGTGCAGGGGTCCCCCACATCAAGTAGCTTTCTCTCATCGAGACTCCTCTACTGGGAAGCCCTCTCGGTTGCTGTACGCGTACATAATGAAAATATTTGTATAAAGTTTTCCTTTCCTTCCTCGTAACCCAGTCTCCGATCGTCCTCTTCACATCACCGGTCCGGCTATGCTACCAGATTCTCAACATTATCAAATAAAGAATCCGTCTGATTTGCACACTCTGATGACCGCGTTTCACTCGAGATCTTTATTCAAATATTCAAAAAGTGTGATCAGATGGGAAGAAACATCAGATGGAAAGTATAACACTTGATAAGTGAGAGGCAATGATGTGTTCTATGAATCTGCAAGATATACAAACTAAAGATGTTCATCGAAGGTTGCTGCCTGCTTGTCATCGATTTTTCAGAACAGAACTACGCTGCAATTTTCATTCTTCAGGCAACATCCTAAATTGATGTGTCTGTTGCAGTACCTTCAAGTATCATAGTAGTGTTCCTGTTGAGAACGTTGTTGGAGAGTTCATCTCAATAACCATCCCAATATGCAAGATATCATCCTTTCTTACCAAAGACACTTCAAAGTGATCGAATTTCTCAAACTGATTTCTAGTGCTGGAATCGAGGCATGGATACTAAAGTGCGTAGAAACGCAAGGGAAATCACCAGTATTATTTTGTCTCATATTTTTACCAGTCAGTTTCATCCGGCATCGTCCATCCTCATTGGAAAGTGGGTAATAATGTTACAGTGCCTAACCCAGGTTCTACTAACACCGACCCATGTCATTAACCAGCACCTGTTTCAAAATTGAGGAGCACAATTATTTTTTCACAAATTGCAAATTTTCTTGCGTCTGTTAAGTTCTTCTTTCCTAATTAGGACGGATTTAAAAAAAACGCTTTCGTTTGGTACTCAACTTGCACTATTTCTTCGCACCTGAACCACTAGTGTAGACCTTAATGTACGTGTTGACGCGCTCTTTATCGATTTCGAGAATTATGTACAGAAAGCCTCTGGAAATGCTCCTAGTCAAAACTTTCATAAATAAACATTAACCCGCTTGTCTTCAACTGAGAGAGAGACTCTTTAAGGAAGAAACAGAAAATTTAGCCGGCGTTTCAATATCGCTGGCATGCTACTCTGCGGAGGGAGGGGAATTTGGGAGTTAAAGACTGAAGGAGAGCAGCGTGGAAG